>OZ022526.1:1377657-1680153 GCA_963989415.1 Cerceris ruficornis
TTTGCCCTGAATGTGTAAAACCATCGAGAAGCTTCCGGGAACAGGATCTTCATTTGTCCTTAAAGGCCAACGACCCCGGAGCTATCGATCGATTATCACTATGGCAAACAGCTGATGACGAGAGTGCGAGTGTTGAACGAGTATGCTGTGTGAATGTTATAAATATGTGTGCGATTGAGAATTGGGAGAGAGATTTCCGAGAGACTTCTGAGAGACTTCTGTGAGATCCGAGAGAGAATTGTGCGAGAGAGATTAAGAATTGTGTTGTTTGTGTAGTCCGAGTTGTTTTGTGTCGTTATTTATTATATTATTTGTGTTGTTTTGCTTTGTGTTATATTAATATTCCATTCGTTGTTAATTGAAATAAACACTTGATTTTTGTCGTTTAATTCCTACACTATTTCGCCGTGGGGCGTCAAGAAGTGGTCGATTTCGCGAAAACGATCGCTAGAAGTCCAAAAACATTAAAAGCTATTAATCCTATTTGATTTTAGACAGGCAAGCCGTTTATTTGATCACCAGAGCCGTCTTTGGATGAGCTCCGCCTGCTTCCCCTTCCCGTGCACTCGAGAACTCACTGATTGATTTGCCTTTTACTTGCCAGGTTTGGACCCATTGGCACGAGCGTGGTGGAGTATTGAGGCGACATTCGTATCTAACCGGTCGCGCTGGAAAGACATGCTACGCGCGTCGATCGCGGAAAACAAAACGACGTGCGTGGCACGTCGACCAAGGTTATTTGTCGAAGAACAGTTTCAGATAGTAACAGCTCGCGTGTGCAGCAAAACAGAAGTATTATTAGTGAAAAAGTATGCTCTGATATGTTTAAAATCAAATACGATTAATAGATTTTAATGCTTTTCGTCTTCTGGTGATGGTTTTGGTGCAATTTAACCACTACGTGACACCTTACGGCGAAATATAGTGTTGCGTCGTAGCACGCGCATTTGTAAATTAATTTCTAGCGCAAATAGTTAAAAAAGTCCGCGACAGCAGAACGCAAGGCCTTCTCGCGTGAAAGGATGCATTGTTGCCGCCGCGGCCGTCTTGACGATGCATTTTACAATCCTGCCTAGTCTTTACTTTTAACGCGATTTTTTGATAACGATTCAGCAGAAAAGGACATCGATACGGGGGATACCACTGCAAACAACGCATTGACTATATCAGCGAGCTCTCGAGCGCACGGGAAGGGGAAGCAGGCGGAGCTTTTCCAAGGATGGCTCTAGCGATCAAATAAACGGCTTCCCTGATGTAAGACATATCAGAGCATACTTTTTCATTAACAATACTTATTTTATATCCTTCACTCAACGTGGTGCGATCTGACACTGTTCTTATACAAATAACCTTAATCGATGTGCCACGTACAAGGTATTTCAAAATCATTTGTCATGGCTTAAGCGAATATTTTAGATTATTTGTGTGGGATTGGTGGTTGTTCATTAGCGGCTGATATCGAAAACTCGCGAATTGTGCTTAACTTTAAACTTAAAATATACTATTCGTCTCCGTTCGTCTCCGTACTCCGTGTATATTCTGACCGTCCCCGTGTGTATCGTCTCTCAGTGTATATCGTAACTCCGTGTGTCTATTAACCGTCTCCGTGCGTATTCAAACTGTAATCGTCTCCGTGTGTCTCTAAAAACTGCCCCTTCGTTTCGTCCGTCGTGTCTATTTATTATTGGTTCGTGCGTCTTCGTCTTTTGCGTCTGTCTCTGTCCCTCGAGGAAAAACGGCACATCCGCCCGAGTGCGAGTGCACCCTGGCCGCTGGGCCTCACCCCCGGGGAATTCCCGGGCCTGCCGGCCTCGTGCACTCTCCCTTGCGTACCGTTTGCCTCGAGACGTCCGTACCAGTCGCCGTGTGTCACCGTTAGTCCGTACCGTCGTCTACCTGTCCTTACTTTTCTACATCTACAGGGTGGCTAAAAATCCCCGATACTATATTTATTTGACCAGTTTTTCGCATTTGTCTTGTTACGTAGATAAAATGTCTAAGAGGAACCATGGGTCAGAAACGAATCATTCTCTCGTAAATTGACTTTTAATTGGGCCTCCGCGATTGAATTTTCGCTTAGTACGTGAGACTACCAGCTGGTCCTTCCTGACTTCGTTTCGGACAAAATCGTTCGATGTAACTTTTCGGAGACTAAGAAGACGTCAATGACCTGCGCTCGGTGTCAGGTTCGCTCATGGGCCCTCCCGGGGAGAAGAACATAAACACTTGCACTGCTCTTAGTGGTTCGGTGACCCAGTCCCCCAATTTCCAATGTCTAGTAGCACGCTTCTCCTTAGACTGTTCCAGCCGACAAGGATATCTTGTGTGTCTCTTTCCGAAGGAACAGCTGACTCTCTCAATTACTAATCGAGAATTAGATCGCGGAGGCCCAATTAAAAGTCGATTTGCGGGAGAACGGTTCACTTCTGACCCATGGTTCCTCTCAGACATTTTACCTACGTAACAATACGAAGAAGATAGCCGAGCCAGTTTCAATCGGAAATTTTTCAAATAATTTTGCGGCAAGTAATTTTTACAAATCTTCATCCAATCCGAGCTGTAGAACAACCCCCCGAAGCCATGACAAAACCTTTTGAAACACCCTGTACGTGTCGTTTCCTACGATGTTCGTTACTTCGTATGGCCCTTTGTACTTGGGAGCAAGTTTTCGACTCTCGCCAGTCGCTGGTGTCTCGCTCTTAACTAAAACTATATCTCCTACTCTAAATTGACGCGCTTCTCGACGAGTCTTATTGAATTGCTCGCACGAACCTACTTTATTTTTCCGCAGTTTTTCCGCGACATCGATGTGTTCCTCCACACCCAATTGTGCATTCAGCTCCTGAATCTATGTTGTAAGCGCACTGTCGTTGGGGACCTTGACCTTATAATTAAAAATTAACTCAAAGGGAGTGCACTTTGTAACTTTATGTCGGCTGCTATTGATTGCCCATTGCACATCGTGTAATTTAACGTCCCAATCTATATTATCCGACGTATCTGAGGATGTTGCGAGACAGCTTAAAATTACGCTGTTGATCCTTTCGATTTGACCATTAGCCCGTGGAGCTCCAACGGCAATCTTGACATGTTGCATGTCGTAACGCTTACAAAAATTTTCAAAGGCATCTGATGTAAAAGCAGTTCCTCTATCAGTGAGGATACGGTCTGGCCTGCCAGAATGTCCCATGAATTCACGGAGAAATGTGATCGTTGAATCTACACCCACATCTCGCGTTGCATGCAAAACTACATATTTGCTAAAGCCACATACGATAGCGGCTACATATTTTCGATCGTTTTCAGTCCTCAGTAGCGGTCCTAAGTGATCCATATGTACAGTCTGAAACGGTGTATCGCCTTTATCTAATGGATGAAGAAAACCTGGTTTCTTTCCAGGCGGAATTTTGTAATATAAACAATTAATACACCTATTGACATACTTCGTGACGAAGTCACGCATCCCTGGGAAATAGTAGTTTTCTTCTACTTTCGCTAACGTTTTATCTATACCTAAGTGAGTTCATCCCCGATGAGCTTCGGAAACTACATCGTATCGTAGCTCGCTCGGCACGTACAACCTCCATTTACTATTACTAATTTGATATACTCTCGAATTGCGCATAGAGAAGTCCTCGTGTGTAGCCTGATCACCCGCTTCCCGTCGGCTCGTTGCATTGCAGCTATCCAGTCGGTCGATACGGATATTCCTAATACAGGTAAACCTATTACATCCATATCCTTAGCGGCTTCTATCGGGTTTCGCCTTAAAGCATCGGCCACCTTATTTTTTTCGCCCTTGTGGTATTCAATTTTATAATTATATTCCGCTAGACGTACAAACCAACGCCCTATATGCGGATTAAGGTCGCGCTTCCCTTCTAACATTTTGATACTGTTGCAATCCGTTCGAATGGTAAAGTGTATTCCTATTAAATACACTCTATATTTTTCTAAAGTACATGCGATGGGCAGTGCTTCAAGCTCGAACGAATGATAACGTGATTCATCATTGGTTGTTTTGCGACTATAGTAACCTACCGGATGCCACTTGCCGTCATCCTGCTGCTGCAAGAGTACACCTCCGACGCCTATACTACTAGCGTTCGTGTGCACTTCCGTCGGCGCTTTTGGATTGTACATTACTAGAATAGGTCTACTCAATAATCGTTCTTTCAATTCCGTAAAAGCGCGTTGCTGTTCTTCGTCCCAATGAAATACTGCATCTTTTGCGAACAAATCGGTTAAGGGACGCGCTATTGTAGCAAACCCGCGAACAAATCTTCTGAATAGCTCGCGAGTCCCACAAAGCTCTTCACATCCTTAATATTTTTCGGTTCTCGAAACGCTTCTATGCTTTGCAATAATTTCCTACTCGGCTCTATTCCGAACCGCGAAACTTCGAATCACAAATAATCTAATTTATTCTTTAGAAAACGGCATTTCTTGAGATTAATTGTCAAACCGGCATTCCTAAACTTATCTAGGACAAGACGCAAATTATTAAACCCTTCTTCGATAGTCGAGCTTGGAATTATAACGTCATCGAGGTACGCCATGGCTACATTAAATCGTAAATTTCCTAAAACTACGTTTATAAGTCTTTGAAACAAGGCTGGTGCATTGCATAGCCCCGAACGGCATTCGTTTAAACTGGTATTGCTCATCAGGTGTTACGAATGCAGTCTTTTCCTTCGAGTCTTTATCTACTGGCACTTGATAATAACCCGAAAATAAATCTAAACTAGTAAAGTACTGACAACCTCCTAGACGGTCGAGCTGGTTGTCTATAAGAGGAAGCGGATATTTATCACGCACTGTTAATTTATTTACCGCACGGTAGTCCACGCACATCCTTACTTCTCCACTCTTCTTCTTAACGAGTAGAATAGGGCTTGAGAACGGTGACCCACTGTCCTCCACTATGTCTGCTTCTTTGAGTTCCTGGACGAGATCGTTTACTTGCTGCCGTTCGTGATAGAAGAGACGATACGGTCGATAATGGACGGGTTTTTCTTGAGTTAACTCGATCTTCCTGGTAGCTTTATCTGTACATCCTATTTGAAATACATTTCTGGCGATTAAATCTTTGTAATTGATAAGCAATTCATTTAGTTGCTCCAATTCCTGACCTTGCAAATCCGAGTCAATTTCTTTTAGCGTTACATGCTTTGCATTTACCTGACGTTGACCAAATCGTTCCTCACATACCTCAGCTCTCGTTACCTTGCCGCCAGTGTTAATCGTCACCTCCGCAGTCGTAAGGTTAAGTACCGGAAGTAACGGGCAGCCCTCGTTGTCTGTTGTAATTATACATCGTGGTATTGAAACAGCTTCTTCTCTAAGACCGCCCTCGATGCAAAGATCCCGGTTCGTCAAATTTCCCGAAACCGTTACGCATCCCAAATAATTAGCCGGGATTACCTTGGCTTCTTTCGCCCAAAGCGCCGTCTTTCCTACTCTTTCCGGTGTTACGTGGAGTAAGTCTTCAAGTGCCGATACCACCGTGAGCTCTTGCGCCGTGCTGAGGATAATAATATCTGGATGCTCCGTAAAGGGATGTCCCACCAAGAGTGGTATGCACTGACTGCCACTGGGTACTATGTGTATTTCAACCTTTACCGTTACTCCATCTATACTTAATCGTGCTGTGAACATTTCTAACGGTTGAACTTTACCATCTCCGTAGCCTACAAGCGGATCAAGTGTGGTTTCGTGGTACGTAATGTTCAGTTGCTCCGCAATATCTTGTCGTAATGTAATTACGCTACTTCCTAGGTCAATGTATCCTCTCACAGATTGATCGTCAATCAGCATTTCTTTAAAATATTTGGCATGTGTATTATCCTTAATTAGCATAACTTGCCTACTCCGATTCGTAGAGGTACTCGCTGATGTTTCTGGACTGCTCTCCCTCACCTCCGAACCAGTCCACGCTCGGGAGTAATGTCCTTTTCTACCACATTTAAAGCAAGTGATTGTGTCCTTCTTACTCGGGCAGAATTTTGCTACGTGGCCCGTCTGTTTACAACTGTAACACTTCAAAACATGGTTGACCTTAGACGCTTGTGCGGTAGCGCCGCTCCGTTCCGCCTTGGCTCCAACTGACTGCGTGATGTGTGAGTCCCCACTTTTCAGATCTGGTAACAAATCACTAGGTTTGGTGTAACGACTTAACGGACCCAAATAATCACGGAAACGTACGTTCTTCAACCCTTCGACTATCCATTCGATAGATTCTCGCTCATCCATTCGAGCTTTATTACATCTCGCTAACTTCTCGCAATAATACTCTACAATATTTTGATTAGGCTTTCTTCGAAACGTTTGCGCTTCTAATCTTATGGTTATAGCGTTTTCATCCGACGGAAAATTCTCACGCAACGTCGAGGTTTATTTTTCCTGAATTTTTTTCCTCGAGACAAAACTGGCCCATAACGAGTTGTTTCCCTTATGTATTTGTTAAAGTTCACTACTATGTTATGTAATCATTGTGATTGAAAAACATGTATTTATACTCTCGTGCGTAAGGGCATTTGTATTTTTTTTGTGAATAAAAGTTATTATCATTCTCGCGCAATAAATTTTTCCACTGTTGCCATGTGCGTTCTGCACGTGGAAGACTATCTCGCCATTTCTTCGCTACGCCCACTAATTTAGACATTGCGTAGTGTTTTATAGCTAATTCGTCCCACAAATATAGATCTCCGTATTCCTCGATTTTATCTATCCATTGTTCAATGGTTATGTTGTTGCTTACCGGTCGAAATCTGGTAGAACTCTCGTTACCTCTCTGTAATAGCGTCCACCTGCCTGATGCTCCCGTTCTCCTTCGGCATATTCTTCCATTGTTGCGTTATCCACAGTCCGGTAATTCACGTCTCACGCCCGTTTGTATTCCTGCACACAATCCATTTTCATTTGCTCCTCCGAGAACGTTTTCTTAACACAGTCTCGATAGCAGTCACCTCCCGTACACGCCACGTGGCAACCGTTCTAGTCTCACACCCGTTTCAATTTCACTATTGTCTCACAAACCGCGGTAAAGCACGCGGCGATCCCACTTCTCATTTAATTGTAGAAATCAGAACAACGACATTTCCTTATTAGTATAGGTATATATACAGGGTGGGGCAATAACCATTAGCACCTCAGATATCTTCGAAACTATAAGTTTCACAGAAATATTTGCTGAAATAAAATTGCACAGTACGAAGGGGGCCATCCGGCGGCGATAATAGTTTTTTGCAGGTGGAGGTACTTCGGACATTTGAAGGTCACCTCCATTTTTTTTAATGGATCGGTACATTTTTGCTTCCGTATCATGATAGAGGATCTTAAAACGAGTTCAACGACCTATTACACAAGGTCATTGCCGTAAAAGATTTCATTTGCTGTTTTCCCGGGATCGGTCGGGCAGCAAGGGCCCCGTCGTAACGGCGACGGGCCGTCGCACAGTGGTCCAGAACGTCGATCTAGCTGTTCAGGCACCTCGCACAGTTTTCGATCTATTTGAAATCCTCGCCAAAAGCGCAAAACACATCCGATATAGTTAAAAACTAGTGTTCTTATGTTTTTTGATTCGCTGATTACGAATCCGAACTCAAAATGTCCAAAAACAAAATGGCGACCAGATATACCGAAAAATCAATGGTTCCGCGTAAAAATTGGTATTCTGATGTTTTTCGGGTCGCTGATTACGAATATGAACTCAAAATTTCCGAAAACAAAATGGCGGATTCAAAAGTCAAGCAGAGTGTCATAAGGCGGAGCAAATTTGCCGGAGCTTTTCCCTTTCACAAAATTATTGGTTTATGCAAATGATTGATTAGGTAAACCACCTTCCACATTTTGTTACTTCTGCCATGAGGGTGGATAATTAGGAAAAACCGTTTTTATCTGACTCATTCGGTGGTCAACATTTTCGGCTTCCTCGCCGCCCGCGGTTTATGGCATGTGCCACCTCCTGGTTGACTTAGAGCCGTTAAGTTGTAAAACCCACGTTTAAGAAACTATCGACTTGTAATGGGTGATGGGGGTTTCTATTTAACTCTCGGTTTTTACAAGTTGGCTTAGCGAATTCCGAGAAGTTGTGAACCGCATGGCGTTACACTAAAACCGCTCTGATTGTTTTCCGAATCCATTTAAAATGATATTGTTTGAACTGCATGTGGACAGAAATGTCGAATACTCATTCACAACACAAGATTAACTGTTTACCCTCTTCTAATTCAACCAATTCATAGAAAGATTTCCTTAAAACCGCTGACAGGCTCTAGCGGCGGGCAGCCGCTGGAGTGAGCGCGACTCTTTAAACAATAAAAAATCAAATTTGTGGAACGAGTTGGGATGGTTTTTTGCAGGATCACATAGCAGAGACCTTACAGAGGAGGACATTATAGGTCAAACTACGAGAATATACGGTACATAAAAGATGCTGACTGTCAATGATAGAAAACTTTGATGATTTTCTCTCATTTATTGAACGTTAATTTTTGAATAAACTACAAACGCTTATTTCATATTCAGCATATGCATTTTGATCGTAGAAGAATGCTCTTTAATTTAAAAAAAAATCATTAGAAAATGTAAGATAGATTCGTTAGAATGTCACGAAGAAGACAACGTGTTTTTTCGATAGAAATTGGTCTCGAGAAAAAGTTCCGAATTTCAGCGTTTGTTGTAACTACAATTTTTGTCGGATTTCATTAATTTTGCGATTTCTGAAATCCATGGACATTTAGGAATCGATATAAAGAAAAAAAAGCGATTCGAGAAAATCGACTTTTCGGCAAAAGCGCGGCTAATCGCTCATTCTGGACCACTGTGCGTCGGTAAGCTCAAGGGCCTCTTGGCGAAAATATAAACTATGTGGCGACGCACTGTCGCGTTTTCAATGCGACGTGCTCGTTGCACGTCGCCGCCACATTCTGCAAACTTATTAAAGTGTCCTTCAAGCAGTGTTTAGTCTCAGTGAAGTAAACGGTAAGCATTACGCCTTCTTCTACTGTTTACAATACGTAAGTTTCATTTACTACCAAAAACTAAGTATTATCGCCTTTCTCTACTTTCTATGACCTTCAATGACCTTGTGTAATAGGTCGTTGAACTCGTTTTAAGATCTTCTATCATGATACAGAAGCAAAAATATACCGATCCGTTTAAAAAAATGGAGGTGACCTTCAAATGTCCGAAGTATCTCCACCTGCAAAAAACTATTATTGCCATCGGATGGACCCCTTCGTACTGTGCAATTTTATTTCAGCAAATATTTCTGTGAAACTTATAGTTTCGAAGATATCTGAGGTGCTAATAGTTATTGCCCCACCCTGTATATTCCAATAAATTTCACTTTCCTTACAATATTATCGTCCGTTGCGTTCACTTGCCTTTTCGCTTCACTCTCGTGGGAATCAAATCACTCGATACATTCGGCCTCTTCATTCGCGCATTACACACACGTGACCACATTCGCGCTTCTTCCGTACTTCTCCCCCACCCCCGCTCTCTCTCGCTCTCTCTTTCACTTGCCACATTAGTGAAAAAATATGCTCTGATATGTTTTAAATCAAATACGATTAATAGATTTTAATGTTTTTGGACTTCTGGCGATGATTTGGTGGAATTCAACCACTACGTGACGCCTTACGGCGAAATATAATGCTCCGTTCTAGCACGCGCATTTGTAAATTAATTTCTAACGCAAACAGTAAAGAATCTCCGCGACAGCAGAACGCAAGGCCTTCTCGCGTTAAAGAATGCATTGTTGCCACCGCGGCCGTCTTGGCGACACATTTTAAAATAAAAATCGCACAAAAACAGGTTTGAGTGTATATTTTCGTAAAACACTAAATTTTGTTTGCATATTCGTCATATACAATTTAACGATAACGAAAAACAGAAGAAAAATCGAAAATTTTAATTTATAATTATGAAAAAAATACACCTCAAGCGACAGACTTCGAAACCCGCGTTTTCGCGGGGCCGGCGTTCAATGTGTTAACTGTTTGCGCTAGAAATTAATTTACAAATGCGCGTGCTAGAACGGAGCATTATATTTCGCCGTAAGGTGTCACTTAGTGGTTGAATTCCACCAAATCATCGCCAGAAGTCCAAAAATATTAAACTCTATTAATCGTATTTGATTTAAAACATATCAGAGCATATTTTTTCACTAATAATACTTCTGTTTTGCGGCACACGCGAGTTGTTACAATCTGAAACTGTTCTTCGGCAAATAACCTTGGCCGACGTGCCACACACGTCGTTTTGTTTTCCGCGATCGACGCGCGTAGCATATCTTTCCAGCGCGAGCGGTTAGATACGAATGTCGCCCCAATACACCATCACGCTCGTGATAATAGGTTCGCGCCTGGCAATTGAAAGGCAAAGTAATCAGCGAGCTCTGGATCGCACGGGAAGAGTTATCAGGTGGAGCTCTTCCAAGGACACATGCGGCGATCAAATAAACGGTTTGCCTGATTTAAGTAGTTCAGTATTTTCCCAAACCAAAAATTTAATATTGATTATCTTTGTAAATAATGAGTATTGACGGAAACGGCCGGATAGGGGTCGACTTATTTTTGTTCTAGATTCGACAGAAGAAGTTTTATCAAAATCGGTGGCCAAACAACTGTGGATCCTTCTTGTGAGTCTTAAAACGTTGCGATACGAAAGAAAGCCCAAAAAACTGTCGCACTGTTAATAATATTCGACCCGAAAATGAAACCACGAGTCTCACTTGTGACATTCGTGTATAGCTCGGCATGATAACCACGAGTCTGACTAGTCAAGACAGTGCAAGGGGTTAATCGAACTTATTTTAACCTCGTCGGTATAGCTGATGGAGAATAAAAACAAGACACCATACCACTATTTAATTAAAAATGTGAAGGGATGACACTTTCGATGTAAAGTTAATGAATAGAACAATTAAAATAATAATAATTAATATAAAATCATAACGTTACCAGAAAATTAATAGTCCATAGCGATTGATCGGCAAACAAGTGGCAATCTTTCCGACCATTTAAATCAGTCCATAACCCCAATTTCAGTTGTACTTTCATGGCTGTTAACATAGAAATCTCTGCCGCGAAGAAGATCATTTTCTTACTGTAAATAACAAATTTAAATACTAATTAAAATGCTAAACGATGGCGAGTCTAGGGGAGAAATGGGTAGCCCCAGACAGCGGGTAATTCCGAACAGCTAAATATTTCGATCTGAAGTGAATAAAGGCGTTGATTCAAAATCGGCCAAAATTACCCGAGACCAATTTTTCTAAACTTTTGGATATTGGTAGCTCTTTGGGTCTGACATTGCTTCCATGCAAAAAAATTCCCCTGAACGTCACGGGGCGGGAGGTCAAAGTACGTACTTTGCGAAATCTATTATGTGCTGTAACTTTTAATAAAAACAAGATATCGACCCGACACTGATACCAACAAATCGCAAAAAATTCAAGCTTTCCAACGATGTATAAGTTTATGTAATTTATTTATTGCTTACGCAAGTTTTTCACGTTTTTCGTGTTTGTCAAGGTGAACAAAATTCAGAAAAATTGCAATTCCCAAAAAAAGTATCACCTAATTTTAACCAAAAACGCTGCATTAATAGTACGTTTAATGCACTTTCAAGTGGTGTTTGTCAAACCTTGGGGAAATTATTCGTTTTTAAGTTATAACGGAACATGTGAGTAGAAGTTACAGTGCACGGTCAGCTACTTGTCCAAAATATTCGTTTGAGACGTAGAAAAAACGCTTCCTATGATTATAAGTACACTGTATATAATACAGCTATGTTATTGCTATCAATTTGACTGTTTTCAAAAAGTGAAACACATTGGTAAGTTTTGTAATTCGTTTTTTTAAGCCAGTCCAGGTTTTTAATTCGGTGTCGTGTAATTTATCAAGAAAATTATATTTAGGTGGTTTATTTTCGTTGAACTTGCGTAATTTATCAATAATATTTATAATTTCATTTATTGATAACGTTGTTCCGTTATGTAAATTGTCCTGCAGCAAGAGTATCAACGGTTGATCTATGCTATCATTTGTGATATGACGTTTGCAACATACTGATCTTTCGTGAATTATAATATGATCATTTATCAATATTTCTGTTCTTAATTCTTTATTAATGAAACAAAGATTCTTTTCTTCAATACCTCTACAACCAAAGATACAGTGCGAATGACTCTTACAGTACATCTGACTAAGAGTAAGCGATATTAGCGCAATAACTTAAATAATTAACAATGAGTTCTAACAACCGAAAAAAATGTGGCATTTCTCTTTTAAAAAAAATCAAGGAGAGAGAAGAAAATGCAGAAAGAAAGAGAACAAAATGCAGAGTGATTCCCAGAACCGAGAGTTTATTATATGAGCCGTTCAGTGCACAAATCGATTAACTCCGCTTTTTGAAAAATCTTAAATTTAAGTGCCAAAGGACTTGGTATAGTCATAACTTTTTATATTTATAAGAACTTTCCTGAATGATGAAGATTAACACCATTAAATTACAAAATTTTGTTGGCTATTGAATAATAAGTAATTTATTTCAGAGGTCATTTTGATTAACTCCATACTCTAATGTAAATCTTTCTAAGCCTTTCCTAAACTGACCACATCCGTAGCTTATTATAAGCGAAATTGATATGTTTATAATTTCGGATGTGATGAATTTATTAAAAATACAAGCCACATGTTTGATTGGCCAGAAACTGAAGGATCTCGTGGATCTGTAGGGGTATTATAATGTATGAGTGAGGATAGTGAGAATGCCGGAACGAATGGAAGTGTTTGAAAGTTAAGAGTGGCTGAACGAGAGTGTAGAAAGAATGACAGAGTAACGCGAGCTAGAGTTTCGGATGTTTTAAGAATGCATGTACATATGTGTGTGAGCGTGAGAGAGTCGAAGCGAATGAGTATGCATGCGAAACGGTCGTACGAAATAAAAAGATATAACACGAATTTTCGAGTCAAATATAAAACCCATCCTTTCCCTTACGCTAAAGATCTCAAGAAATTTCGTCATGTCTAATAAAGTATATAAAGTCTTATGCTGCAAACTTTGAAAAAACAATAACATATTCAGATCCCTGTACCGGGCAAAATAGAAATATTAAAACTGTCTTAAGTTTATTGAAATTTCTTCAAAGTACGGAAATAAGAGCTAAGTCAGTTGAAATGAAATTTTTGGTAAGTGGACACAGCTATTTGCCTAATGACTCTGATTTTGCCGTTATTGAGTCACATGCAAAAAAAAGTTCAAAACATTTTTTGACCAGATGATTGGTACAATATAATCAAAACTTGTGAAACGAAACCGCCATTTAATGTTGTCCAAATGACCCACCAAGATTTTTTTTCAACAAAACCTTTAGAAAATGCAATCATTAACAGAAAAGTAAACGTCACACGGTTACCAGTAAATTGGCTCAAAATACGCTGGATAAAGTTAGAAAGGTCCATACCCTACCTCATACAATTCAAATGTGATTATAATGAAGATGCAGAATTTAATGTCATTAATATTAGGAAATCTGTAGCAGGTAGACCAAAAAGTTTCAAAAATGTAGATCAGCCTTTATTATATCCTAAAGGCAGATCTGTGACAAGGGAAAAAAGGAAAGACATCATGGACCTGCTAAAATTTATTCCTCCTGTTAACCATGATTATTATAAAAACTTGACAATAAATCGAAATGACGGGTCCTCACATACAGCTGATGAAAAAGACTATTTAATTATATTGCAGATGAATCACAAATAATATATCATAGAAGAACTGTCAACATTCATTTTTATGGAAAATCTGTATTAAAAGTACAATATAATAACTACCTTTTTCTGTAATAAAAAACTTACAAATTTAAACACTGAATTCAACTTTATTACTTTTTTCAGTTGCCGAATCGATTAAATCCACCAGCCACATAAAAATTGTAACATTACTGACGATTATTTTTTGGCTATTATTTCTTATTAATTTTATATACCGTTAGATGAAAGCTATATCTGTATTTATGCATTCTACAATATATATTTGAATTTATACTATAAAGGGAATTTTAAAAAACAATGTACAGGGTGTTTCAAAAGGTTTTGCCATGGCTTCGGGGGGTTGTTCTAGAGCTCGGATTGGATGGAGATTTGTGAAAATTACCTGCCGCAGAATTATTTGAGGAATCCCAGATTCAATCTGGCTGGGCCATCTGATTCGTATTGTTACGTAGGTAAAATGTCTGAGAGGAACCATGGGCCAGAAACGAATCGTTCTCCCGCAAATCGAATTTTAATTGGGCCTCCGCGATTAAATTTTCGGTTAGTAAGTGAGAGAGTCAGCTGTTCCTTCGGAAAGAAACACACAAGATATCCTTGTCGGCTCGAACAGTCTAAGGAGAAGCGTGCTACTTGACATTAGAAATTGGGGGACTGGGTCACCGAACCACTAAGAGCAGTGCAAGTTTTTATGTTCTTCTGCCCGGGAGGGCCCTTGAGCGAACCTAACACCGAACGCAGGTCATTGACATCTTCCTAGTCTCCGAAAAGTCGCATCGGAAGATTTGGTTAAATACCCGTGAGTGTAGAAAGGTTTTCCAAGTCAGAATATGCCGGAAGAACTGCGATGCATGTGACCATCTAACTTTTTTATTACTTGACCCAACCCGGTGCACAGTGGGAAAAAACCGACGTTTCGGCGGCCACAAATCCTTAATACTTTTAAATATACTTTACAAATATACTAATTTAAAAATATACTAATTTACATAAACTTATATTTTTTGCTACATTTAATGTTTAATATTTAATATTTCGCATCTGCGGACATTATCCTGTGTGTTATATATTCTTACTAGATGTCCGAAGACCGGATATCTAGTACTAAAAAGGCATTTGCAAATAAGCAAAAGTTTGTCCTTCTTCTGCTGACGGCCGCTGCAATTTTTTAAACTGTTAAACCAACATTTGGCAGCCATATGCGAACGAGTGACTAAAGCACGCAAGTATTGAAGAAATAGGTAGCTCGCTTTACCTTTCTTTCTTTCATATTACTTTGTCGACGGTAACAACAAACAACAAACTGCATCGATTGGTGCAGTCCAAAATGTAGGTTTCCATTTAAAAAAAAAAAGAGCAATTGCATTTTTCTGATGCACCGATGCACAAAAGTGCATAAAATTAGTTGCATAGTATGCACCGCCTGATGCCATTCAACTTTTTCTTATAACATTTTCCTCTATTCCCAACTGTTTAGGAGATACAGCTTATTTACGTGAGACACCCTGTATAAACGTTGAGACACTTTTTTTTTGCTTTAGACGTGTAAAACGTAATCACACTGTGGTCTAACTTTGTATATATTTATCTATAATCCATAATTAAAGGTTAAAAATTTCTTTGTCACATTTTTAGCCACTGCACCAATTCGCTACGTTGAAAGAACGTTCAAACTTATTACAGATAAGGAACATACAATTTACAAATGATTTAGTTAACTCAATTCTCTTCATTAACTATAATTGCGTTGGATGCAGAAATATTGAAAATCGTAAAATGAGCATACTGCATCAATAGAATGTAAAAATAACAAGTACTGATCGCGATTCAGCCGGAAATGCCACGCAGAAATGGTTTTTGATTTTTCCCACTATAGCGCACCAAACCGAAAGAAATGGACACAGCAATCACGATATCAGATTATTACTGTAAGAAGGACAAAATTGTGCTCGGACGACTTCGATTCGATATCGACATTTTTCCGATATTTTTTTCATTTTTTTCATTTTTTGCATTTAAGCTTTCCAATGGAAAAATCTGGAAAAAATCTCAAACATGTATGTTCGCATGTAAAATGTGTCAGAATTTTTTGCACCTCAATACATCGAGAAAATAGGGCAAAACCCGTTTTTTAGTTTACCTCATAACTACCCTCCTGGTCGAGATACAGCAGGCAGCCACGATAGTTGATCGACTGAGGTGTCCTTCGAAGAGCTCCGCCTGCGTCCCCTTCCCATGCGCTCGAGAGCTCGCTGATTGCTTCGCCTTTCACTTGCCAGGTTCGGACCTATTGCCACGCGCGTGGTGACGTATCGGGGCGACATTCGTATCTAACCGCTCGCGCTGGAAAGACATGCCACGCGCGTCGATCGCGGAAAACAAAACGGCGCGCGTGGCACGACGACCAAGGTTATTTGTCGAAAGACAGTTTCAGACCGCACCACGTCGCTTGCAGGGTAAAACAAAAGTATTATTAGTGAAAAAGTATGCTCTGATATGATTTAAATCAAATACAATTAATAGATTTTAATGTTTTTGGACTTCTGGCGATGATTTGGTGGAATTCAACCACTACGTGATGCCTTACGGCGAAATATAATGCTCCGTTCTAGGACAGGGGAAGCCACTGAAAAAAAAACGCATTGGCAATAGTACCCCATGGGTGATGTGGAAACCTGTTAAAACTTTGCTAGCGGGAGTCTAGGCAGGATTGTAAAATGTATCGCAAAGACAGCCGCGGCCGCAACAATGTATTCTTTAACGCGAGAAGGGCTTGCGTTCTGCTGTCGCGGAGTTTCTTACCTGTTTGCGCTAGAAATTAATTTACAAATGCGCGTGCTAGAACGGAGCATTATATTTCGCCGTAAGGCATCACGTAGTGGTTGAATTCCACCAAATCATCGCCAGAAGTCCAAAAACATTAAAATCTATTAGTTGTATTTGATTTAAATCATATCAGAGCATACTTTTTCACTAATAATACTTTTGTTTTACCCTGCACGCGACGTGGTGCGATCTGAAACTGTCTTTCGACAATAACCTTGGTCGACGTGCCACGCGCGTCGTTTTGTTCTCCGCGATCGACGCGCGTGGCATGTCTTTCCAGCGCGAGCGGTTAGATACGAATGTCGCCCCAATATGCCACCACGCTCGTGCCAATAGGTCCGGCCATGACACCGAGAGAGTGTCTGTGAATCAGTGACATCTCAGCTGTATGAATGGGTGAAGCAGGCGGAGCTCTTCGAAGGACAGCTCAGTCGATCAACTATCGTGGCTGCCTGAGATACAGGTTTGAAATTTGGTACACAATGTTTTTTTTTATTACCTATAGAATGACATCACGCCCGTTGCAATCGGTTCCAGGGCACTTTTGACTACCTTATCCTGCTATACCCTTTTGACGGGTGACTATAGTCACCGGTAGTATCGAAAGGGTTAAATGGAAAAATATGCAGTGAGTCTATATTTATTTCGCACAGAAATTTTAAATTTTGTGTAAAAGTTGTACCATTAATGTTAACAAAAATTATAATATTTACTTACAATTAGTTAGAATATGTATTATTACTGTTAAAAGGACTCATGATGTTATGATGAAAAAATTGAAACAATTCTGTGTAGGTATATTAGATACGTATATAAAAAATATAAAAAAGTACGCCTTTCTTATTAACAATTTTTAACAAAATTGGTAGTAATTACGTATTGTTTGGATGGAATCTGTTAAAAATATATCATTGGATATTTACATACTTATATCACGCATGGAAAAACATATAAAAGAACAAGTTAACGTACCTCTCATCGACAGCCGGTGCAACATCGTACGTACAGTAGAAAACTGGCTCGGTGATTTCGGCACGCGAATAATTGGTTCTTAAAAACACGTTACTCTTCGCCACATATTTGTTGTCGTCGAGCTGAAATCGGAGTCCATAGCATCCCGTAAATATATATTGAAACGACAGCACGATATTATCCTGAAACAGAATAGCAATGCCGCCGATTGTAATGCGTAAGAAGTCATACATTTGCAAGAATGGAAGACAGAGAAAGAGAAAATGACAAAACGAATATTGGGGAAAAATATTTTTTCCGGAAAAAACGCGCGAAAGGCGCGAAGGAAAAAGGGCGCGAGCAACGAATTCCTCGTCCTCTGATTGGTCGATATGCTGCGGGAATTCGCCGATCGTCGAGGTGTGGGTCCTTTGAACGGAGACGCGTTAGTAGTCTTAATTGTAAGAAATAGTACGATGTGATAGAGTAATAAAGAAAACACAGTTCGTGGGAATTTATGTATTTCAACAAACACGTCATAAGTCGACAATGTATTGTTTTTCTATCGACCATCGTCCACATGGAGGGGCTAAAAATACCCCTCAAAGTTGAGGATTGAAAATACATTTCCTGAGATAGCTTGGTAGTTAGAGAACATAATTTTTTTTTAAACTGCATATTCCTTAACAGAGAATTTAGCTGCATACTATAAGTTGAAAAAATTTATTTATCTAAATAATATATTCAAAATTTACATTTTCAAACTCTGTTTTCTGGAAAAAGTAAGCCTTAAGCTAAACAATTTTATTCAATATTTTGTTCTCTTTTATTCGTAAAGAATCACATCGTGCCCGCTTGTACATGTTACTCCGCCGCACCCTGTATATACAAAAATTGTAAAGTTAACCTGTACTGGGCTGTAATTACACCCCATACATTTTTGGTTTTTTAAATATAAAAATGATGAAGTTCTAAGCCCACCATACATGGCTGAACATTCGAGCTCGGTTCATACCGGATAGGCGAAAACCCGCTAACGGTTTAAAAGATATTAACCGTTTGAGTGCGGCGGAACGCTATCGCGCTTCTCTTGTGTTGTGCTAAAAATGCGTAGAAGTGCGATCGCGCTGCTGTATGTTACTTCGATATAATTTTCGCATTAATTGAGAGCAGGATAAGACGACTTGCGACAGTGTGAGGCATGCAGTAAAAAAATGGTAATGGAATTTACCGATCCAACTTAATTTACGCTAAATATGAAAAAGGAATTCATGGAGTTTTTGCAGCAAAACAGTCTTCTAATAAGTGAGAATAACAAATATTATTGTTGGTAAAAATTACTTTTTATGTAATAATTAGAGTTAATTATAAGCGTTTCTATTATTTTCCAAAAGAAATAACTACACCGTTTCATTCCGCACTTTTAGCATATAGACAATAAAATTTTTCAGCACTCTAACGATTAAGTTCTAAGCCCTGGTCATCTGGAAAAATTAGACTTGCAATTGCCGCCGAGGGTTTGTAATTACCCTCAGCAGTTACAAGCCAGCTTACCAAATTCCGAGAAATGTGAGAAAATCCTGTATGTACAGGAAGAGAAAAATACAAATAGACTACAAAGTAGACTACGACCCGGTCTTTGATTTCATTAGCATTTTCGTTGTCTTTCGCTTCATCCGCTTCCCAGATTTTGCAGGCCGGTGCTTTCACAAATTTGCATCTTCCAGAAGGCATATAACAACGCCTGGTACATAAATACACCTCATTTAGAAACACCCTGTACAATAGTTATCCTTGCCTAAATATTATTGAGGAAAATGCCGAAAACACATGCGCCATTCTACAGTAAATTAATATTCGGGAGGAGAGTGTTTATTGAATCACTTTGCGCAAAAAAATGTTTCCGTTTTACAGTTTTACGGTTTAAATACAAATAAATTTGAAAGTTGAAAACTTTTATAATTTTCAAAACTGATTTTCTCCAAAGCGGAGGCTGATATGGAGAAAAAGGGATGTGATATTTTTGCTCCTCGCCACAAAATAAATAAGAATGAGTGAAAATCTTTGTGCCCAACATCATGTTAACCAGTTTAATTAAGGATGAGTGAACTGTCTACGGGTTGACAGTTTTACGTAAATAAATGCTTAAATGTGTTGGATCCCCAATGCTAACACCAATATTATGTCGGAGTCTGCATTGGAAATCGAGTGCAACATCTTTTACTACTAACTATGAAGAATTTTATTAGGTTGGAAACTATGAAACGGGCGTTCAGCTGCGACTCAGAGAGGTTCATTGTAACGTGCGCTCGATATTTTTATTTATAAAGTTTAAAGGTATTCTTCTTACTCATTTCGTAAAATTTGTTCGTGTTTGTATCCCATTTTTATATTATTTTTCTCCGAAACCAAATAGAAAAAAACGCGATTTACATCTACTTTTCTTGTAAGAGTTCAAATTAAGTCATATCGCAGCTCAAGCATCGAGAAACATTAATCGCGCATTCGGAGATGGATCCACTACTGAAAAAAATGCTCGATATTGGTTCCAAAAATTTCGTTCTGGCAATTTGAGTATCGTCAACGAGCTTCAAGGAAGACCACCGGCCCATATTGATAACGAGGAATTAAGGATGACTGTGGAATCCGATTCACACACAACTATTCGCGAACTTGGGTCTAAACTAGGAACTAGCCATACGGCTGTGTTAAAACATCTGCGTACAATAAATAAAGTAAAGAAATTGGACTCATATGTGCCGTACGAACTGACGCAACTGCAGATGATCGACCGCAAGAGCAAGTGCGCCTCTTTGTTGCTTCGCAATACACGATTGCCGTTTTTACACCAAATCATCACTTGTGATGAAAAGTGGATTTTGCATGATAATCGAAAGCGATCAAGCAAATGGGTAGATAAGAATACACCCCAGGACACACCCCGAAGCCCCGAAGTGGAATGCCCAAGGAGTGATCCATTATTCCCTACAACCAGGTGAAACCATAACAGCGGTGTCCTATTCTCGTGAAATTGATGTCATGCATGAGAAACTTATGAAAAAGCAACCAGCATTGCTCAATCGGCACGGCGCAATATTACTGCGTGATAACGCACGACCACATAAAGCTTCAATTACTGTTGACAAATTAACTTCTCTCCAATATGAAATTTTGCCACATCCTCCATATTCACTCGATATTTCACCGACCGATTATTACCTTTTTCCTACTTATGAATTATTTTTAAGAGAAAAGAAACACAATAACCGAAATGACATTATAAAAGACTTTGAATTCTTTATTAACTCTAAAAAGAAAGATTCCTTTGAAAAAGGTATTGTTACGATGAAGCGAAGCTGTCTCCGGTAATATAATCGATTAGAGACTATGTTCATCGATATATCGATAGTCGGAGATTGAAGATCGTATCAAGGACAACGGATAAAATAAGATAGTTGAAGACCAGAGTCGAGTAGTGACAGCGGCGCGAAGAAGTAGCTGGAATCCTCCGTTTAACTGTATTTTGAGATATCGAATCGTTGTAAATAAATAATGTCGTGTGGCGATTCCTCCCGGCGCAACAGTATATATGACTTGCCCCATCGTTGGCAGAAAGTCGTAGATGCCAATGAAAGTTATTTGGATTGAATATAATAATGTGAAACATTGCGCTTTTTGTTTTTTATTCTTATTCAACCCCCGTTTCTTAGTTTCCAACCTAATATTTGTGAACTACCAGAGCGCACGCGTGAAAGTACGTCGGTCGAGATCACTGTGATTACTGTCGCATCTTGCAACGTGAGTGCGGCTATCTCTCAGATCACTAATGTAAAGGTGAGTCATAGTTGCCCTTGTACAGGATTTTTAAGAAGGGAATTGTCATGACCTGTCAGGCGTTGTTCTATACCTTTGAATCGGTGGAATTTGCAACGAAACGGGACGCAAAATTCGCGAAAGCCTTGCAAATGAAGTAAAGAGGGAATGAGTGAGTATGATAAAGAGTGCATGCCGTGAGGAAGAAGAACAACGGATGGTAAGAAAAGTGTCGAGCGTGTATGCGAGTGTGATTTTTGAGGGAGATAGAGAGCTAGTTATTTAGAGAGAGATTTAGAGTAGGGTTTTTGAAATAGGGTTAGACAGCGAGTGACAATTATTTCATATATATTTACGTATTTCATAATAAAATTACTTTTTTCTGTTCTAATACATTTATTTTGCATTCAACAGGGAGCCTATACTATGTCGTTGTAAGAATATCACTCTGTGCAGGGAAGTATCTGATGTATTTAATATTCAAAATCTAAAGTCTTATGTAATTGTAATGTACCGACCCTTCGACTACGATTACAAATATCTTCACAAATATTTTATACATCGACGCCATGACTCGATCCTTAGCCACCACCACTATCATTACTCATCCAAAAATCACCGTCCCAAGTCCAAAAATCCTATTTTTCATCTTGACCCATCGACTCCCAAACTCCGTCATGCTCCTCCCACTCCTTTCCCTGAGGTCTTTAAAACCCTTCGTCTCTTTCCGCCGATGCTTAATTTCACCGAAACTCAATTCTACTCAACAGACTCAATAATTCTGTTCGATTATCATCATTAATATCTCACTTTACTGTCTCGCTGCACAAACGCCTTTACATCTAAATAAAAATCAACGGAAAAGTAAAAGTTCATCTGTTTTGATGACTCCGACAAACGCGAAACTCCGTATTCGCATTACATGATTATGCCCTTATAAATATACCATTTTATAATATTTCGCCTTAAGAGATGTTACATGTACATACATATAGTATTTCTTTACTTTATATTTTTAACAGAATTTTATGACAACACAATCATCTCTATAATTATAATTCTGTAGTAGACTACAGTAGTATATAGTAGTGCTGTAGTATACTACAGAATTATCGTGCGCCACGTAATTTGGGTTTCTATGGAGTTTGCAGAAAACGGCAACTCTGCTCGGAAAAAAATGACTATGCAATGATGTAGTGAGATGTATTGAAAAAAAGTAATTACCTGACATACCGTCGTATCATCATAATAAATCAAATTATGATGATCGGTTGGTATAGTGTATACGATCTGCTCAGGTGTGTGTGTTTCTGTTTCGGGGTTACGAGAACTTTGGAAATCATAGTTCATGCAGTCTTTTTCATTGTCGATTGAAGAATTCACTTGTAACGTTATTCCATATTTACGTTTTACTTTGGGCGGAGAAAAGACAACGTCTAGACAACCTGTAAAACGAAGCGATTTAAAAAGTATTATTTTAAAGACACATAGGACAGTTAAGACTTTCTTTCACATTTTGAATTGGACAAAAAGTCTCGTTGTCTCTTCCACGGACGACTTTGGTCAATAGTCATCAAGGGCTTCTTTATTATCCTACGTTTAAAGTGTGCGCAACGTAAATTAATGATAAACATGTAACATAGTTTTTGAAAAATGCCATAAACTGTAATTTTTTAATCATTTTTTATACTTTCAAAGATGCAAACAGTAAGATGCATCGTTGATGCATCATACTGTTTCATTGTCAGAAAAGTAGAAATGCGGTGCAAATTAGAAAATGGTTGTATGTCACTTTTGATTATCATTATTAAAGGCAATCTATATTTTTTCTGAGTACTTGAGTTTTACATGCAGTGCCCGTAATTGCAACTCTACTGCATGGCACCCTTGGGCGAGGAATTGAGATATGTACAGGGTGTTTAAAATTATTTGTTATAGCTTGGAGGAGTTGTTCTACATCTCCGATTGGATGGAGATTTGTGAAAAAAACCTGCCGCAAAATTCGCGGAAGGGTAGCTGATTTTTTTTTGACTGGCTTATCGCATACGTCTTGTTACATAGGTAAAATGTCTGAGAGGAACCATGGGTCAAAAACGAACTGTTCCCTCGCAAATTGACTTTTAATTGGCCTTCCATGATTTAAGTTTTGCTCAGTAAGTGAGACCACCAACTGGAACGAATTTTCGTTGGCGGATTAGTGTTCGATTGTTATAACAATCATCCACTGGCTATTGAAAAATAGAAAAACTGTTTAATCGGTATAGCCGGATAAGAGGGTCAAAAGTGCCCTTGAACCGATTACAATGGGCAAGGTGTCATTCGGAAGTTACTCGAAATGAACCATTGTGTACCAAATTTCAACTCTGTATCTTGACCGGGAGGGTAGTTATGGGGAAAATTCAGAAAACCGGTTTTCGCCCTATTTCCCCGGTTTATTAAAGCGAAAAAAATTTGAAAAAATTCTGACACATTTTACACGCAGAAATACATGTTTGAGATTCTTTTCAGATTTTTCCATTGGAAAGTCTATGTGCAAGAAATAAAAAACCGAAAAAAATCGGAAAAATGTCGATTTCGCACGGAAATCTTCCGAGCACAACTTTTTCCGTTCTACAGTAACAATCTATTGGAAATGGATGTTTAAATAACTCAATATACTTTATATTAATATTATTATTTATTATAAGGCTTTGGAAAAAACGTCTTTATACTGTAGGAGTTTAGAACGAACTGACTGTGGATGCCCAAATGACGATCTCGGGCCCACCCAGTAATATAAACTGTTTATGTTACTCTCCCCTACACTGCAAAGAGTCTCCTGTTTAGCATAGGAATTCCTAGAACGTAGAGTCGTTTTTGAACTCATTTAAAATATGTAATATTATATTGTTAAGAATAATTCAACACAATCTAACATATGATTGTTATGCTCAATTTTTTTCGATTTTTCGGTTTAGTGCGCCATAGTGGAAAAAATTGTAAGAGTATTATAAAAAATTTCTTTATAATAATAAATGTTTGTGTACAATGAGGTAAGGTATAACAATCTGTGCGAAGATGCGTAGCGCTCATACAAAGTCTACAACGATAATGCTAGTAATGCCCGGCGGGCCCTAGAAGTCGTATATTTATATGACTTCCTTCCTCCCTTAACCGTTTGAGTCCGGGGAAGCGCTATCGCGCTTCACTTGTCGTATGCCAAAAATACGGCGCAGCGCGATAACGATTCTCTTGTTTTGTATGGAGAATGCGAAGACGCTGCTGTTGGTAGTATACTTTACGCAATTATTGAGAGCAGTGTAGTGATATCAGTAGCAGTTTTTATTCATTTAACTCAGTTGTGGCTTTTAATAATATAAGAATTAAAATAATATACAGTGGTAAGTAGTAATGCAGTAGCCACAGGAACACTACCAATAAGTAAAAAGTTTTCTTTAGAAAAATTGCCTGGGCGAAATTTGCGACAGTGTGATGTATGCAGTAATAAAAATGGTAATGGAATTAAACGATCCAACTTAATTTGCGCTATATGTAAAAAAGGAATTCATGGAATTTGTGCAGCAAAACATTTTTGTAATAAGTGAAAATAAAAATTTTTTGTTTGATCAAAATTACTTGTTACATAACAATTAGTGTTAATTATAACCATTTTCATTGTTTTCCAAAAAAAATACTACGCATTTCATCCCGGACTTTTAACATATGCATAAGAAAATTCTCCCGCACTCAAACGGTTAAGCGAGCCTATCAGCGGTTTTTCCTCGGAGAGGGGCGCGGGCCTCTCCTACCTCCCTCGCTAGGGAAAGTGTTTTTCGCATGAAGGGCGCTTCCTAGGATGGATCCTTGCAAGGCCTGGTCAGCGTCAAGGCCGAGAGAATCTTCTTCTACGAAGAATGTATTCCTTCGCTGCAGGGAACTTCCTTGACGTTGACCAGGCGTGGGAACGTTCTC
This sequence comes from Cerceris ruficornis, assembly GCA_963989415.1. Classification (NCBI taxonomy): domain Eukaryota; kingdom Metazoa; phylum Arthropoda; class Insecta; order Hymenoptera; family Crabronidae; genus Cerceris; species Cerceris ruficornis. The sequence goes on from OZ022526.1 coordinate 1,402,983, forward strand.
GATTTGCGCCTCTCTGGCGCAGGGTCTTACAAAATCAAAAACCATTTCTGCGTCGCATTTCCGCTGAAACGCGATCAGTATTTGTTATTTTTACATTCCGTTGATACACTATGTTCATATTACAACTTTCAATGATCCTGCAACCGAAGCAGTTACGGTCAATGAAGAGAAGTCAGTTAATTAAATCAATAGTAAATTGTATACTCCTTACTTGTTAGAATTTTCAATATTCTTTGAAGCAGGTGAATGGCGGAATGGCTGTGGTGTCTACCTGCGGAGCCGCTGAAGTTTTTGTCATGAGTTCGCGTCCCCAAGCGGGACTTATTGTTAGTTCTTTTTTGTCAATTTAAAAAAAATACTAGCTGTATGAAAATATTTAATAATCATTTCAAAATGTTTTAAATATATTTTTAAGTACTTAAATAATATGAAGTCTATATAAGAATAAGTATATAGCATGCTTTTTGCTTGGTCGGCTTGTTCCAGTCATGGTGTGTTCTACATCTATGGGTATTCTCAAACGTTTTGTACTTTGAATAGTTATCGCTTTATTACAATATATGAAAATATATGTTAATATCCTCATAAGTTGTAACGTATTAGGTAAAATAAATACTAGTACCAAGTGTTTAATATTAGACATCACATGCAATCTTCGTTACACCTTATCAAAATTTATAATATGATCCCTTAGAAAGGATAAAAAAAATAAGACTTCCCCATTGGACGCGCGAATTCATGACAAAAAGTTCAGCGGCCCCGCAGGTAGACACCATAGCCATTCCGCCATTCACCTGCCTGAAAGAATATTGAAAATTCTAACAGATAAGGAGTATAAAATTTCAAATTGATTTAATTAACTGACTTCTCTTCATTAACCGTAACTGCTTCGGATGCCGAAGCATTGCAAATTGTAACATGAATATATTGTATCAATAGAATGTAAAAACAACATAATGGGTGAAGTAAAAAGTTCTGAGCGTTTTTTGTTAGATGGCTTTAGTGAGCCATATCTCACAATGTATACGTTGCATCATGTCATTCTATACTGTGACTTAAAGGCAACATAACGCTTTAAAAAAAGTTCTCTGACAGTCTTTTGTTTTGTGAAGCCAGTTGTTTGTTAGAGCGTATCAAAATGGAGGTAACGAAAGAGAAGATTCGATACATTCTACAATACCACTACGATCAAGGGGAAAAAGCCGAGCAGGCAGCCAAAAAAATTTGTGCTGTTTATGGACCCAAAACAGTATCGAATGCAACAGCAAAGCGGTGGTTCCAAAGCTTCCGTTCTGGTAATATGGACGTCGAAGATGAGACACGTTCTGGTAGGCCTATCGTTGAAAATGTCGATAAAATCATGGAAATCGTCGAGTCAGACCGGCATGCGAGCACTTATTCCATTGCCCAGGAACTGAAGATTAGCCAGAAAACCGTTTGGAACCATTTGCATAAGGCTGGTCTCAAAAAGAAGCTCGATATATGGGTGCCACACGAACTGACGCAAAAGAACCTTTTGGAGCGAGTTGATGCCTGCGATTCTTTGCTGAAGCGTCACGAAATGGACCCATTTTTGAAGCGGATGGTGACTGGCGATGAAAAATGGGTCACATACGAGAATGACAGGCGAAAAAGATCGTGGTCCAAGCGCGGTGAGACGGCCCAAACGATAGCCAAGCCCGCATTAACGACCAAGAAGGTTTTGCTATGTGTTTGGTGGGATTGGAAGGGAATCCTGCACTATGAGCTGTTCCCATCGGGCCAGTCACTCAATTCGGGCCTATATTGTGAAAAACTGACCAGATTGAAGCAGGCGATCGACGAGAAGCGACCAGAATTGTCCAATCGGAAGGGTGTTGTCTTCCATCAAGACAACGCCAGGCCGCAAACATCTTTAACGACACCCCAGAAGCTCCGAGAGCTTGGATGGGAGGTTATATCGCACCCGCCGTATAGCCCAGACCTGGCACCAAGCGATTATTATCTTTTTAAATATTTACAAAATTTTCTTGATGGCAAAAAACTGGCCTCAAGAGAGGCTTGTGAAAGTGAGCTGGTCGAGTTTTTTAACAATAGGGACGAAGATTTCTTCAATCGCGGAATTATGAAATTGCCTTCAAAATGGGAAAAAGTTATTGAACAAAACGGCGCTTATTTGATTTAATTCCGAAAATTCTAAGTTTGTTAATTTTATCATCAAAATAAAGAGAAAAAACGCTCAGAACTTTTTACTTCACCCATTATACTGATCCCGTTTCAGCGGGAAATGCGACGTAGAAATGGTTTTTGATTTTTTTCTACTATGGCGCACCAATCCGAAAAATCTGAAAAACATCTCAAACATGTATTACCGCATGTAAAATTTGTCAGAATTTTGTCAAATTTTTTTCGCCTTAATAAACTGGGGAAACAGGGCGAAAACCGGTTTTTTGAATTTTCCCCATAACTACCCTCCCGGTCAAGATACAGAGTTGAAATTTGGTACACAATGGTTGTTTTGAGTACCTACCGAATGACACCTCGGTCATTGTAATCGATTCAACGGCACTTTTGACCCCCTTATGCGGCTATACCCTTTGTTGGACAGTGTTATTATAGTCCGATTTCGAAGCCGTCTCGGACGAGCCAGCATCGGCACGATACAATCAAACAGCGGTTCTAAAAGAGCTGATTTTACTGTCAATCACTTACTATTATTATTATATAAATTTAAAAAATGTGATTTATTAATTATTCGAAATAATTATCGCAATAATGGTATCCCTGAGAGCTACATACGTCTGAAACACGAATTCCTCGTACACCATAAACATTTTAAAGTATCTACATGATCGCAGTTGAAACAGTTTACATCTTTGAATTGTAAATCTGTAAAGTACTGACTGCCTTTTACTTTAAGAAAAACATTTGTTAACAAGTCGAATCGTGTAAATATGGACCGACACTGACCACAAACAATACGCATATATTGAATGGCGAAAAATAAGTTTATTGAATTGTGTATTCATTACGGTAAAGTGACTTATTCCACTTTCCAAATAAACGGCACAAATAGTGAAATAAAAGTACAAAAAATTGTTACGATGTATGTAACGAGAAACGTTTACTTAACGTTGACCCACAAGTGTTAACGGTTCATTCAACACATATTTTATACTTCTAACCATTCACGAGTCGCGCAAGGCTCACTTTGTCCATTAGTGAAGTGCAAATATATGCTGTAAAGGGTCTAGCAGGATAAGGGGGTCAAAAGTGCCCTTGAAGGTATTTTATTCCACGATGCGTCATTCGATAGGTAACCATAAGAAACCATTGTACATAAATTTTTAATCCGATAGCTTGACCGGGAGGGTAGTTATGGGGTAAATTCGAAAAACCAGTTTTTGCCTCATTTTCGCCACTTAATGATGTGTAAAAATGTCAAAAAAATTCTGATACATTCTAAACATGATTGCACACGTTAGGAATGATTTTCAGATTCTTCCGTTGCAAGTGCCACGCGCAAAAAATCAAAAACGAAAAAAAAAATGGGAAAAATGTAGATTTTGCACTGGAATCATCAAGACACAATTTTTAAATAATTACAGTAAGTACCTGATGTAAGCATTAATATACTCAATTTTTTTCATATTTTTTTGATATTGTGCAACACTGTCAGAAAAATCAAAAACCGATTTCTGGGACACATTTCGGGCTGAAACGCGATCAATATTTGCTATTTATGCATTATTTTAACACAGTATGTTCATTTTATGAATCTCAATGTTTCTGCACACAAAGAAATTGCGAGTGAGTGCAAAGGATTGAATTGATTAAATTATTCGTAAGCTACACACTTCCGGATCTGCTAAAAATACGAATATCCTTTCAATAGCAGCGATGGCGCAGTGGCTAGAGTTCCTGACTGCGGAACCTTTCGAAACTTTTTGTCGCCGGTTCGAGTCCCACGAGGTAAAATAATTTTTTTTTAATCATTCACTGCATAACAACAAATAATAATCATTTTTCAATTTTTCGGTGTTTTTCAAACAACGGCAGAAGCATATGCTTCACGGCGAGTAATTAAAGTTCGTTGGGTGGTTGAAGCAATTCATGATATTTCAGGCCAGAAGTATAAGTTGCTTCATCACCAAATGGACAACAAGTTCTTGCCTGAAGTTGCATTATTTTGCAAAATAGCGTGCGTTCCAAATAACAAATTTGGGAAACGCCTTAATTCGGATGTAGAACTATCAAAAGAGATAGTGCATAGAATAAAAGTACAACAGAATATACAAAATTCACTTGCTAAAAAATATGAACATTGCTTGAATGGGGTTTTCCGTCTGTGCCAGTGTTTAGTTTCTACTTCTTTAGCAAGTGAATTTTGTATATTCTGTTGTACTTTTCCACCTCGAATTCTCACTGTCAGAAGAAATAGTTTTTAAAAATTTAGTGTTAAGTCAAATATCGATATCTGAATATCATGTTTACCACGTTTATTGTATCATGGGACATACACCCTCTTTTAATAATTATGGTATTTGAACTATTGTAAAAGTTATAAGGAATACGTCAGGAGCAAATCCGTAATCGTAATTGGTCTGAACGGAAAGTGTCCGAAAAATGGTCCGGCACGAAACGCGTTAAGAATATTAAATTAAAAATTGCAGAAATCCAGCCAAAGTATTTAACGGTTATGTAGTCACGTCGATTCCCTCCATAGCGGACTGGTAGTTTGTCAAAATCATTTGAATGAAAAAATTTTGTTCTTCTTTCCAACATGTAAGATAATTTTCAAAGAATTCGAGGCTAGGTTTAACTTTAATAGTCATTTTCACATTCTTTTTTCGATGATACATCAGTTCGATAAACGTTTCACTGACTTCGACTCGCTCCGAAGGGATTTAGTTCTCTATAAGACAAGTAGAATCTAGAACCAGAATCTCCCTCACCATGAGAATCGAAGAACAAGCCCTCCAATGTCAAGAAGAACCGTGCGCTCTTCAGCACGATATTTCTTTGAAAACGAGGGGAGCAAAAGATTCCTTTGTCAAAATATTGGAAGATTCGACGTACCCCAATCTTAGGGATTCGACGCTCTGCATTTTCTCAATGTCCGGATCGACATATTTGTACGAATGTTCGTTCTCGAAAATGCATGGCATTAAAATAAAACATCGCACAATGCTGAATGATACTCGCCCTTGTCAATGTTACGAGTAGAGATGTCTAGGCTCCTCGTTGACATGTCAAATTTACCAAGTACATCCGAACATACTCGAAAATATAGTTTTTCCAGCACTGATTGAAAGTATTTTCGTAATTTATTGTTTAACAAGATTTTTTGTCAATAATTCAGCAGAAAACAGCAGACTCGCGTTAAATATGTTGTTGCCACCGCGGCCTTGTGACATCTGGGATGTGTGGTTGGGAGAAGTAAGCGGCGCTAAAAACTGCTCTGCCGTGCAGATCTCGTGCAAATTTTCGGCTTTGGAGGATAAGAATGATCGCAGGAACGGTCTCTTAGATAAAGTGTGTACAGACATGGTGAGAGGTAATGTTTCAATTTCATCATTAACCTTTTAGGCACGGTAGAATTTGATGCGAATTACGTATAAACGATACAGCACAACAATGTGTGACGGATAATGCTGTTCTCTACGCGAGCGTAGTGGAATGAAGTATTTGATAACTAAATTACAATGTTTTCTTAAAGATATGATGCATATACTTTAACTTTAATAATTAATAATACAATTGAGTGTGATAGATTTTTGATTTTAAAGCACGATACGACACATAGATCCACGTCACAATTTTCCCAATCGTAACGCGATCTTCGTCTTAAATCTTTCTTTGGACCAGGGGTTGAAATTAGTTATGATATGGATTCCGGTTCTTGAAGCAGTTACGAGAACCGAAATATGTTATAATTGTTATAGATATATCGGTTTCCGTTTCGGTTCTGCACAACGGATATTATATCGGTTGCGTATCGGTTCTATAGATAGGTAATTGTTATTTTTCGGTTCTTGTAGCGGTTTCGGTGGGAAGCAAGACAAATGAAAAAGATCATTTAGTTCAAACGATGAGTGAATGACTCAGTAGAGTGAGCCACTATAAGGACGCGTCATAATATAAGATGACATCCGCGAAAGCCACTGCAGTAAAAGCTGGATAAATGCGACACAGTTCGGAGCTCAAACGCTTCTCTTATGAAGTAGCGGCATCAAAACCTTGTTTAAATTACGGCTCCAGCCAAGCGCGAACAAAGAAAAGGACAGATAGTAGAAGAGACAGAGAGGTCCAAGCTATAGGGGGAGCGCACAGTGGTCCACCGCGAGAGATTAGCCGCGCTTTTGCCAAAAACTCAATTTTCTCGTATCACTTTTTTTTTTCTTTATATCGATTCCTAAATATCTATGGATTTCAGAAATGGCAAATTTATTGAAATTTGACAAAAGTTGTAGTTACAACAAACGCTTATTTGGAACTTTTTCTCGTGACCAATTTCTATCGAAAAGACACGTTGTCTTGTTGGTTAGATTTTGACAAATCTATCTTATATTTTCTATTTTTTTTTCCTAATTGAAGAGCATTCTTCTACGATAAAAATGCACATATTGAATATAAAATTAGTGTTTGTAGTTTATTAAAAAATTAACGTTCAATGAATGGAAGAAAATCATGAAATATTCAATCATTGACAATGTATATCTTTTTATTTTCATATTTTTTCGTGCTTCTGCCAATGAGACTCTTTTCTGTAAGCTTTCTGGTATCTGATCCGGCAAAAAAAGCTTCCCTATTTGTCACACTAATATGATTTTTTACTGTTTAACGAGTCGCGCTCACTCCAGCGGGTACCTGCCGCTAGAGTCTGTCAGCAGTTTTAAGGAAATCTTTCTATGAATTGGTTGAATCAGAAGAGGGTAAAAAGTTAATCCTGTGTTGTAAATGAGTATTTGAAATTTCTGTCTACATGTAGTTCAAACAATATCGTTTTAATCAGAGCGGTTTTAGTGTAACGACATGCGGTTTACAACTTCTCGGAATTCGCTAAGCCAACTTGTAAAAAACTCATCGGCAATTACAAGTGGATAGTTTCTTAAATGTGGGTTTTACAACTGAATGGTTCTAATTGTAAGTCTACCAGCAGATCGCACATGCTATAAACCGCGGGCGGCGAGGAAATCGAAAATATTGGCCAGCGGATGAGTCAGGTGAAAACGGTTTTTTCTATTTATCCTCCCTCTTGGCAAAAATAACAAAATGTGAAGGGAGGTTTTCCTAATCAATCATTTGCATAAACCAATAATTTCGTAAAAGGAAAAAGCTCCTGTAGCTTTGCTCCGCCTTATGACACTCCGCCTGACTTTGGAATCCGCCATTTTGGTTTTACAATTTTGAGTTCAGATTCGTAATCGGCAACCCAAAAAACATAAGAATACTAATTTTTAGTTAAATCGGATGTGTTTCGCGCTTTTAGCGAGGATTTCAAAGAGACTGAAAACTGTACAAGGTGTCTGAACAGCTACATCAGAGTTCTGGATCACTGTGGAGCGGCCCGAACGCATAGGTGAGGTAATACTAATTGGACGACCGGCCGTTTTCATTTTCGATTTTTTCTTAAACCTTTGCTAACGTATTTGTGAGATTTTTCTGATTAAAATTATATCAAACACGACATAATTTGAATTATATTTACTTAATATGCAATATGTTTGCTTACTATTTACGTAATTTAAACATATCGTGTTTGGTATTATTTTAGTTAAAAAAATCTCAAAAAAGCATTGGGAAAAGTTACATTCAGAAAAATTAATAAATAAAAAAGTTTATTGTTGCACTAGCAATGCGCCGCTTTGTTTGCTTGCTCTCTCTGCCTCTTCTGCTGTCTGTCCTTCTCTCAGTTCGCGCTCGACTGGAGCCGACTATAAACAAAGATTCGAAAACACTACTTCATAAGAGCGACATTCGGTCACGACCTGAGCATTTAAACTTGCAAAGGGGTCGATTATGCTGCATTTATTGCGCCAAGATGTTGCATTTATCCAACAGGGTGTCGACACCTTCGCAAGTCTTAAATACAAAGGTCACGACCGAATGTCCCTCTTATGAAGTAGTGTTCTCGAATCTTTGTTTATACTCGGCTCCAGTCGAGCGCGAACTGAGAAAAGGACAGACAGCAGAAGAGGCAGAGAGAGCAAGCAAACAAAGCGGCGCATTGCTAGTGCAACAATAAACTTTTTTATTTATTAATTTTTCTGAATGTAACTTTTCCCAATGCTTTTTTGAGATTTTCTGATTAAAATGATATCAAACACGAGATGTTTAAATTATGTAAATAGTAAGCAAATATATTGAATATTAAGTAAATATAATTTAAACTATTATTAAAGGTTTTGAAAAAAAAGATCAAAAATGAAAAAATTGCATCTCTTAATTTGATGAGTCAGTTTTTTGTTGCGAGTTGCGTCACATTACACTTCTCCCTCGTCGAGCGTCGAGCTTCGCGAAGGAGGTCCCCCTATGTGGAGGGCATAGTCGTGTTGTATTTATCCAGCCAAACATTTGCCGCATTTATCCAGATTTTACTGTATAGTGGCGCATCGTACCTAATTGTAAGAGGTAAGAAAAAGTAGGATCGTATGAAAGCGTGAGAGAGAACTCAACATGGAATACGTGGAAGAAGGAAGGGGAAGGACGAAGACAAGTAACGGGAGGGTCAGTTGAACGTTCAAAAATTTCCGAGGGGGCAAGAAACACACAAACGAAAGAAGCAAAGACGTAAACAACGTTGAAGAGAACGTTATACGATGACGAGATATGAACTGTCCGCGAGGTTCATATTTTTCACGTTGACCACGAAAATCAAAACGGCGTCAGTGGCCCGTCGACTAAGGTTATTTTTCGAACTGTTTCAGATCGCACCACGTCGCGTAAAAAGTATGCTGTGATATATTTTAACCCTTTCGGTACTACTCCCGCCCATTGGCGGCGGCCACGAAACGTTCTCTGGGTACTACTGCCGCCGATTGGCGGCGTCTTCGGAAAGTTATGTGGGTATGATTACTCTCTATAGCAGGGGCGCCCTTTATTTCATCGCCAGAGCCGTCCTTGGTAGAGCTCCGCCTGCTTCCCCTTCCCGTGCGCTCGAGAGCTCGCTGACTGGTTTGCCTTTCACTTGCCAGGTTCGGACCTATTGGCACGAGCATGGTGGCGTATTGGGGCGACATTCGTATCTAACCGCTCGCGCTGGAAAGACATGCCACGCGCGTCGATCGCGGAAAACAAAACGACGTGTGTAGCACGTCGACCAAGGTTATTTGCCGAAGAACAGTTTCAGATCGTAAGAACTCGCGTGTGCCGCAAAACAGAAGTATTATTAGTGAAAAAGTATGCTCTGATATGTTTTAAATCAAATACGATTAATAGATTTTAATGTTTTTGGACTTCTGGCGATGATTTGGTGGAATTCAACCACTACGTGACGCCTTACGGCGAAATATAATGCTCCGTTCTAGCACGCGCATTTGTAAATTAATTTCTAGCGCAAACAGTTAAGAAACTCCGCGAAAGCAGAACGCAAGGCCTTCTCGCGTTAACCCTTTCGCTACTACGGGCCACTATAGTGGCCCTCCATAAGATGCCAATGTTATATTATTGTATTATATTGCATAATGTTATTTGTTCGCATACTGTAAATAAAAGTGCGCATATTTAGACGTTATAAATACCGTCTTTGGAGAAAAATGTTTTCCTTCGAAAACATCGCGCCGCAGCGCCCCGTTCAGCGGGAGTACCGCGGCGGAGAACCCGCCCGTAGCGAAAGGGTTAAAGAATACATTGTTGCGGCCGCGGCCGTCTTAGCGTTACATTTTACAATTCTACTGTACCGATGTCTTTTTTTGCTTAATTGTTAGTGAAAAATCGCGTTAAAGGTAAATTACGAAAATATTTTGAAATGGTCAAGGCAAATAATGATGGAAAAAGTGCCCTCAGGGTGAAACGTATTTTACAGTTTCTGTCCGACTTCTCTGGTTTGGGTTCACAGAAAATTATGAAAAAAATCACAGATGTTACGCCTAATGGTGAACATACTTTTGAATTTTTTCAGATTTTTCTGTTCTGAAATCAATTTTTAAAAAATTAGAAAAGTTTAAAAACATTAATTTGTTAGTAAAAATGTGAAAATACCACTTATATTATATTTTTACAGTATTTGCACCATGCTTACACCATATTTATACTAATAACTTTTTCAGATTTTTGGGAGTGGAGGAACATAATCATAAAATTAAAATCTAATATTTTCTTATTGTTAGTTTCCGTACGCAAAGCAATGGTACACTTCAGACAGAGACTTTGAATAAGCATTTCAAGTTACTTCGTTTACTGTAATTTACTGCTACACGAATTCCTAATTATTAATCATTTTCGGAGGATCGGGAATTTCTTTTGCACCTAAATACCAAGAGAAATGCCAAAAATACCATAATTACGGAAAGTAAGAAAATATCAGATTTTAATTTTTTTAATTATGTTCCTCCACTCCTAAAAATCTGGAAAAGTTTATATGACTTTGTTACGAACGGCGTATTATTCGAACGTCCCGTCCGTCGTCGAGCGGGTGCCGACGGATGGTAGATTCCGTGCGTAACGGCCAAGACGAAAACGAATCGCGCGCGGGTTTCCGCGGTTGACTCTATTTGAAAATTTTGTAGCTCTCCCCAGCCTAAGGCGAGGAGAGGACAGGATGGATGGGTCGATCTGTTAAGACCTATACAGGTCTGGCTTAATCGAAATCTAAAGGATAAGGGTATTGAATAATAGAACTGAATCTCACAATGATATAGTGGGTAAAAGCAATGTGTATTCAAATTTAAACAAAGAAACGTTACAAACGGTAAGTGAAATATCGACTAAGTTGGATATGAAATAATTGATTTGGAATAGATATATGTACGTTAACAATTTATTGGTGGTGAAGCTGGCTCGAAATCGAGTGGTTACGATCCAATCGAATCTATCTTTCGTTTCCGAAACAACCTCCCATTTACAGGCAAAATGTATATTTTAAAATAGTCCAACGGTAGAGAAACTCACTAATGAGACGGCGGTTTACAATAGAATGTGACCAGATAATTATGGTAATGGCAAATTAGAACTCACCCTGGATTTTGAGATGATACAAATATGCGATGATAATTGCGCTTTGTGTTATCTTTTATCTCGTCGAGATTAACTCGGAGTTCAAGTGGCTGCACAGAAGAGTGGATGGATTAGAACTGCACTTTTTCGAATTTACCTATTCTAATGATTCTATAGATCATGCAATACTAAAATATACGGTTAACGAATCTTATAAGTAGGTTTTACAATACAATTCTCGCACGAAACTCTGAGTCTTTCGGAACTACAGCGTTACCGAACTACGCTCACGGAGAATCTAGGATTCTCTCACGGTTTCGCGGGTTAACAATCACGCACCTCGCGACTTTACGATTGAAAACCAAGAGATTTATTTGTTTAACGAGGATTATAAAGTCCGTTATCGCGTATCGAACTATTGAAGTTATTCGCGTATAACCTAAGCTTAACTAAACCCTCGGACTATGCCTACGCACCTCGCGACTTTCCAGACGATAGTGACGAGTTGAGCTCGTCTTTGGCCTCACAAGGGTGGGCCCTAGGTGGAGGTGGTAGCCACGTTCCGTGGTCACGTTTTGCTAAGGTTAACAATTTTGGGTGCTAGTCTCCATCCTCCCTTCCGTCCGAGCCCCACACATCAGCCGCTGCTGATTTGCCTCGCAATTCCTGGGACCGGAGGGCGTACGTGACTCGAAGCGATCTTTGTCAGCAGGGCAGCCGGATGTACATATCTTTGTTATTGAATCTCAAACGATATCGTAATCCAGTTAGAGAGAACTCTGAATGCATAGGCATTCCTGCATCATCGGAATCGGAGAACAATTATTAACGTTCTGCGTATTTACCGAAGGAATTTCAATCATTGGCAAATGCGCAGGCAATGAACTCAAAAGAAAAAGAATTTTAGTCCCCGGGACGTAACAACTTCCTTCCTGCCTTAACCGTTTGAGTCCGGGGAAGCGCTATCGCGCTTCACTTGTCGTATGCCAAAAATACGGCGCAGCGCGATAGCGATTCTCTTGTTTTGTATCGGGAATGCGAAGACGCTGCTGTTGGTAGTATACTTTACGCAATTATTGAGAGCAGTGTAGTGATATCAGTAGCAGTTTTTATTCATTTAACTCAGTTGTGGCTTTTAACAATATAAGAATTAAAATAATATACAGTGGTAAGTAGTAATGCAGTAGCCACAGGAACACTACCAATAAGTAAAAAGTTTTCTTTAGAAAAATTGCCTGGGCGAAATTTGCGACAGTGTGATGTATGCAGTAATAAAAATGGTAATGGAATTAAACAATCCAACTTAATTTGCGCTATATGTAAAAAAGGAATTCATGGAATTTGTGCAGCAAAACATTTTTGTAATAAGTGAAAATAAAAATTTTTTTTTTATCAAAATTACTTATTACATAACAATTAGTGTTAATTATAACCATTTTCATTGTTTCCCAAAAAAAAAATACTACGCATTTCATCCCGGACTTTTAACATATGCATAAGAAAATTCTCCCGCACTCAAACGGTTAATAATCACAATAAGCTTAAAACGCTGTAACAATATAAATGTGGTCAAATAATTAATTATGTAAGTATTATAAATAAATATCCGCTTTTCATTTTATATTTTTTTTTATGATAGATACATATTGCAAAAGATTTGAAAAAATTCTAAATTAATAATCATAGTAATCTTAAATAATTAAGCCAATAATATAAACAATTGTTGCTATTTAATTTTTTTAACTGCGTTCCACCACCCCTAAAAATCTGAAAAAGTTACACATTAATATATTATGGCATGGTGCAAATACTGTAAAAATATAAAAGTGGTATTTTCACATTTTTAATAACAAATTAATGTTTTTAAACTTTTCTAATTTTTCAAAAATTGATTTCAGAACGGAAAAATCTGAAAAAATTCAAAAGTATGTACACCATTAGGCGCAACATCTGTGATTTTTTTCATAATTTTGTATGAAACCAAACCAGAGAGGTCGGGCAGAAACTGTAAAATACGTTTTACCCTGTAAGTATCCCTATCGTAGGGGTAGCGGTTTCATACTTTGCAGGAAGGGTTTTTTTTAGAGATCTATCGAATGGTATGACCCAAGATCAATTAGGTTTGGGGGCACTTTTTCCATCATTATTTGCCCTGACCATTTCAAAATATTTTCGTAATTTACCTTTAACGCGATTTTCCACTAACAATTCAGTAAAAAAAGACATCGGTACAGTGGAATAGGCCTACAGGGGATACCACTGAAAAAAAAAACGCATTGGCAATAGTACCCCATGGGTGATGTGGAAACCTATTAAAACTTTGCTGGCGAGAGTCAAGGCAGGATTGTAAAATGTATCGCTAAGACGGCCGTGGCCGCAACAATGTATTCTTTAACCCCTTACCTTACAATAACGTGTGACACACGTGAGGCGATAAATGGAATACGAAATTTTGAGGTTTTTCAATAACTATTAAATTGAAAATATCAGTCGATCACGAGACGGTAAAATTATTTCTATAATATTAATATTGCAGTCAGTTGTGCCAAACGTTAGAGATCAGAGAGAAATTTATATTTCTGGAATTAATTCTGGGGTATTACGCACGCTGTCAAAATAGAAATCGTAAGGCAAGGGGTTAACGCGAGAAGGCCTTGCGTTCTGCTGTCGCGGAGTTTCTTTACTGTTTGCGTTAGAAATTAATTTACAAATGCGCGTGCCAGAACGCAACACTTTATTTCGTCGTAAGGCGTCACGTAGTAGTCGAATTCGCCAAAACCAGCGCCAGAAGTCCAAAAACATTAAAATCTATTAATCGTATTTGATTTAAGACATATCTGAGCATACTTTTCCACTAATAATACTTTTGTTTTACCCTACACACGCCGTGATGCGATCTGAAACTGTTCTTCGATAAATAATCTTAGTCGACGTGCAGCGCACGTCGGTTTGATTTCCATGTTGGACGCGCGTAGCATGTCTTTCCAGCGCAAGTGGTTAGATACAAATGTCACCCCAATGCGCCACCACGCTCATGCTAATATGTTCGTACCTGGCAAGTGAAAGGCAAATCTATCAGCGAGCTCTCGAGCACACGGGAGGCAGTAGCAGGCAGAGCTCTTCCAGGGACACATGCGGCGATCAAATAAGCGGGTTGCCTGACATAATGTATCCCTCCAAACAATACAACTTTCTATAAAAAAAATTTCATACAACGCATAGTTTAGAAGATATTAAGAGTGAACAAATTGCGTGGATGACACTGTATAATAGATAGAACTTAAAAACATTCTAATGTACCGACCCTCCGATTAGATAGTAAGTAGGATATCTTTAGTGAGTAAGGACAAATATTTTGTAGCTAGCTAACTTCCGTCATCACCACCGACTCACCATCCCTTAGTCATCCCCGAATCATCGCGCAAATCCAAGTTCCAACTTTCTATCCCTACCCCTTGGCCCTGACCACCAACAACAACACTCCCACTCTTTCTCCAAAAACCTTTAAAAACCCTTACCCCGACCAAAATCGCTCATTTCCATTACTAGCTTATTACTACATCATTACTAAATCTTTACTAAGTCACTAGATCACTAAAGCATTATTACCATTACTAGCTAATTACCATTATTACATTATTACCTTCGCACTTATACTCTGTCTCGCCACTACGGATCAACGTATATTCTAAATAAGAATAAAACCAACTAATTCTAAAAGTCCATTTCTCGAGTTTGGTGTCTCCGAAAACAGCGAAACCACGATTTCGCATTACAACATCGATATGATTATAATAATCGACATTTTACAATAACTTTCTATAAATGCCTGTGAATTGGCCTTAGGAATGCACGGTGTTTATGTGTAAAAACCTATTTTATCAAGATAATTGTAACACTGGACAAAGACATTTTGACTATGTGAAAAGATAAATACTTACTAGGTACCTCGTAAGTCCCGTTCTCATCGAATCCTACGATAAAATTAATGTCCTCAGGAATTTCTTCTTCTTTGCAAAAATTCGTAACTACAGTATCATTCCTCGGATCTTTTATTTCTCCTATATGGCAGTTATTTCTATGCCCAGACTGCAAACAGAAAAATACAATCTTTAACTTTACCCGCACCGACCTTTTGATAGAAATACCAATTTTAATAGATACTTATATCTAAAAATTACACAACGTAATAGCTTGTTATCGATTTGTAGGCATGCTCTCACACAAAAAAAATATCACGTGCACATTTTTAAGGAGATATAGCCTGAATAGGGAGTAATAAAAATTAAGGAGTAGGACAGAAAAATGGTGCTATTCAGACCCTAAAATGATTGGCACACAAGCTACCTGGCATGCCTATTTAATGTTGGAAGACGCATGTATTTTCAGCATTTTCGACAATAATATTTAGGCATTGATGACCACTTCACAGGGTGTTTCAAAATTATGTGTCACCACCTACCAGGCGTTGTTCTATATCTGATCGACGGACATTTGTGAATGAACCGAGCTGCAAAATCCGGGAAAGGGTTAAAAATTAAAGTCAAACTTTTTTATTGCTTTATCGCATTCGTCTCGTTGCGTAGGTAAAATGTTTGAAAGGAATCATGCGTCAGAAGTGAAACGTTTTAGTGAAAATTAATGTTAATTGTAAGCGTATTTGTAACGCCCGATGACTTTCGCGATTGGATTTTCGCTCAATATGTCAGACCTCCAGGCTCTCACCCACTGGAAAGGAACACGCGATTTATCCTTGTTGGCTCAAATGTCACATCTGTAGTTTAAAGCGGACGCATTTTACACGCCTTTCGAATGTTTCGGACAAGCCCATCCAACCAATAAGAAAAACGACCGAGGTGGCAAGAGCACATGACGTCTGATTTCTCCGCCTTGCATGCCTGCTGCTGCCGGGGCCTGAGCTTAAAACAGTTTAGTGTCTTATGACTATCCAGGGAAAGAGGAGGTTCATGGCCAGTTGAAAAATTTGTTTTCTAAAATGTCTTCGTTTTTTCTAAAATTCGTTTCGATGCAAGTTGTGTACTCTCTTGGTCATGTGGTCCGATTTAAATATGAGACTTTTTTGTCAATCAGCGTGTGAGAATCAAAAATACGCATGAGCTTGAGGCACGACTCTTGCTGTTTGACGAATAAGACCCGCATTCCATCCACAATCCCTCGTCTTCATTCGGTATTCCAGCAATACATATATTTGTAGTATGACATGACAGTCAATATGTTATAATATGTAATAGTTGGCATTTGAAAATTTCCATATATGTGTTACGTCCTAACCCCAACCGACACACTCCGCAATATCGCCCATCATTATTATTATATTACTATTATATTACTACTACAATTATTATTATT
This sequence comes from Cerceris ruficornis, assembly GCA_963989415.1. Lineage (NCBI taxonomy): Eukaryota > Metazoa > Arthropoda > Insecta > Hymenoptera > Crabronidae > Cerceris > Cerceris ruficornis. The sequence continues at coordinate 1,419,489 of OZ022526.1, forward strand.
ATTATTATTATTATTATAATTATTAGTATTATCATCATCATCATCATCATCATCATCATTGTTATTGTTATCGTTATTATCATTACTACTACTATTGTCATTATTGTTATTATTAATTATAATACCTCACGTAAGATATACATACACACCTACACATAAACAGATACCCATACACGCAGCATACCTACCGACCACTCTAAGGGCCCATCCCCCTCCTAACAACCTCATCCCCACTTACAAAGGTCCCTGTCCCCCACTCCTAACTTCTTCTAATTTTCCGCACCCACGACTCTTACACGTACACTCTCACACTAGACTTCTTAACCCTTTCGCTCCGAACGACGGATGTATCCGTCATCCACATGAAAACTCGCGGAGCCGAACGCCGGATATATCCGACATTCATATGATCGCTCTCTGGAGACGAACGCCGGATATATCCGACATGCGGACATATATTTGATGTCTTGCACAAAAATTATACAAATGTGTGTGGCACTGTCAAAAAGAGAAGGAAAGGAATGCCGAAAATGGATGAAAAATTGAAAAAAGGTGAAGCGTGCTTTCAATGCAAATTTTGAAAAAATATCATAAACAATCAAGGAATCATTGTATCAGACTCGGAAAAAATTACTCAGCACGACTCAAAGGAAGACATTTTCCTTCTCCTTATAAAATTAACGGGAAAAAGGATCGCGAAGGTGTGTCCTATGCACACAAGGCGATAAGAGACGAGAATCTCGATATCATTGCCAAGAATGTGATGTTGGGTTGTGCGTACATCCGTGTTTTAGAATATACCATACGGAATTAAATTATTAATCACTATATATTATGTTTTATTTTATTACTCTATATTATATATTATTTCTTCTTTTTTTTCAATTGTTAGTGAGACTTTTTTTACCCATTAAATAAGTTTATATCTTATGCGGACTGAACCGCCGTAGCGAAAGGGTTTAGAACCTTTCATCAAGTACACACAGAGAAATAAAAGCGACAAATATCAATTTATACAAAACATATACATACATCTAGTATTCGCGAGTCAATACCTTCCCTCGCGAAGACGAAGTGGTGCTCGTTTCGTAACATATGTTAGGTTAGTTTTGAGATTAAGGTTTTTGAAGAATTTGTTACACCAGCAAACCAAATAAACCCAACGCTGGGGGTAGGGGACACGAGCAGTTCAACATTGCATTCCGTAATTGCATTGTGTTCTCTCCCTCCCCCTCTCCCACCCTCCGGGGACAAACAACCTGATGGCTAGCGGTATTACATAGGGGTAAGGGGAGAGTGTTTTTCGTACTGCCTATCCCCACGATATCGTTCCTGGAAACCTGAAGCTAGGGCCAATAACAACCAAAAACAAAACACTTCTTTCGTCGTTCATATGAGGACACCGAATGTGCGGCTTTTTCGGCCAGTAGCGCGTTAGAATCGAAAATGACACGCGAACGAGGGATATCTCCATCCGTCAGGCGAATCAGAACAAAACACTTGCCAGAGGACATCATATGGTTTTCACATGACATATCACTAACGATAAAAAAATGGAGTTGTTCGACGTCGGTAACAAACGGCTATATATTATCCTTTAATGTTTAAACAAACTATCAGTTACTTTCAATCGGTAATAAAATAAATAAAAATTAATTTGATTTCTTTCGATTAATTCAGATAAGGGATATTCGATGAAGTATGCATACACTGATACGAGTGAAACACGCACCGTACTAATCTCTTCTGCATTATGACGTCCAAATGTGATAAAGTCGTCATTCTGAATAACTCTTTCCTATATACTATATATAATCGCTCGCTATTCGGCTTTATTTTTCGAAATATTCAGAAAAATATCTTATGTGCTATTTAGTTTGATCTTAATTAGATCTAGATATGATTTATGGACGTACATGGTTAAAGCGGTCATATGTGACTGCTCTCTAACATTCATGATACAATATCTTTTAAGGCGTTTCTAAATTACATCTTTTTTTATGAAACATTGTGCCAAACAGAAGTGCGTTAAACTGTCATGCTAAATTTCCATTAATTTGACATATCCAATAATAGTGAAACCTCTGAGAATTATTTTTTATTTGATTAAAGAAGAAGGTAATTCGGTGAAATATTAAAGAGTCTAACCAAACATTAAAAAGTGATAAGTGTGCCTCACGTTTATGACAGTCCTATAATTGGGAAAAATATGGCTAACAAAGAATTTTTCTTACGTGACAGGTCTTAAATAACAAACTATTGAAGGAGAACGTACGGTTCAAAATAAACAATATTATCAGCTAAGTAAAAACACAAATAAATGTGGTCTATTTATTTCGATCGACCAAAGTACAACAAATATTCTCCTTCAAAACATCTTTGTTACGTCCGAAATATTCGAAAGGCATATAAAATGCGTCTGCTTTAAACTGTAGATGTGACATTTCAGCCAGTAAGGATAACTCGCGTGTTTCTTTCCAGTGGGTGGGAGACCTGGAGGCCTGACATATTGAGCGAAAATCGAATCAAGAAAGTCATCGGGCGTTACAAATACGATTACAATTAGCATTAATTTTCACTTAGTAATTTTCACTTATTAATTTTCATTTCTGACTCATGGTTACTTTCAGACATTTTATCTACACAACGAGACGAATGCGATAAGCCATTAAAGTTTAACTTTAATTTTTAACTCTTTCCCAGATTTTGCGACCCTATTCTCTCACAAATATCCATCGTTCAGACGGTATAGAACAACGCCTGAAAGCTCGGGACACATCATTTTGAAACACTCCGTAAAAAATCTTTGTCTACATTAAAATATGAAATAAAATAATTTTTATGTGAAAAAATAATATTTTTGATGAATTTATTTGGAATGAATTTCATTCAATGTAACCTGGATATTCATCTTATACAAAGCATATGAGTCGAATTTTATTTGATCGGAATTGGAAAATGCATTCTGTTAACAAATTAACTTTTTGATACGTAGTATGTACTATGTGTATACATGTGTGTGTGTCTGGGTTAGGATGGGCGAGAGGGAGAGAGAGTAAAAAATATAATATCCAACGGCTACTGAGAACACTCTCTCAAATATCCGTTTTCCTTGGTATTCTCTCCTAATAACTGCTAATTTCAATACATTCTGTTTTCTATCGCTGTAAAAACCTCTAATAAAATAATATTACTAATCACGTATATTCCATTCAGAAGTGCAAATTGTAACAAATACCACATGGCTTTTAATACAAATATACATATAATCATTCACATATCGTTATTTTCAAAGATATTCCCGCTCCTACATAATTGATTCCGAAAATATTTCGAATCGAATGACAGATGTGATGAGCCACGGAAGCTAAACCGAGTCAGCCCGACTTCTTCCGTCCTGACCCGAAACAGTCAAGCTATCCGAGTCAATCGAGTTACCCGACCGCCCGTATGTGTCAGGTACCCCAGGCAAAAATAGAGATGTCCTCTGGCATGTGTTTTGTTCTCATTCACCTGACGGATAGAGACATCCCTCGGTCACACGTCAGTATCGATTCTAACGCGCTACTGGCGGAAAAATACGTACATTCGTTATGTCGTCACGGGAACGACGAAAGGAGTGTTTGGTTCTCGGTTGTTATTGACCGATCTTCAGGTTTCCAGAAGCAATATGGTAGGGATAGGCGGTGCCAGCGGCACTCCCCCCTTACCCCGTGCCACATACCGAGAGCCATCCCAATTTTTGCGAGCTTTACCCGTCCGAGTATTTCCGACCCGACCCGACCCAATTGGTCGGGTACCCGGCACATTCAACAGCCCGCACACCTCTATTGAACACATTAAAACGCAAACCCTTAACACTAAAATTACCGACGTTATATCCACTAAAACCTAAATACATTGAATAAGTAGTTTGGTAAAAGTGAAATCAAGAGGTGAAAAAGATGATGCATTAATTAATTTAGGGTTTATAAGAAAGTAGTGGAACATTTACTTCATGGTTATCCTATCACTTTAGGTAGTTTTTAGAAAAAATTGGGAACCGGTCATTTTGGCCGGCTGGGTAGGTTCAGTGTTAAATATCTCGATGTAAAAAGAATGAGCAATGCCTCACTTTGTTTGTTTGGTCTCTTTGTCTCTTCTACTGTCTGTCCTTTTCTCAGTTCGCGCGCGGCTGGAGCCGAGTATAAACGCAGATTCGATACCTCTAGTTTATAATAGCGACATTCGTTCGCGACCTTTGCATTTAAGCCTTGCGAAGGTTTCGATACTATGCTGCATTTATCCAGCTGGGTGTCGATTCAGTGTTTTGATGCGCCTCCAGCTGAACGCGAATTCCTAAGAGCGACATTCGGTCACTACCTGAGAATTTAAACCACGCGAAGGGGTCGATTATGATCCATTTATCCCACCGAGATGTTGCATTTATCCAACCGGGTGTCGATTCAAAGTTTCATGCTGCTCCATTTGATCGCGAATTTAATCTAAATCTACGGCGGCGCGGTGTCTCAATCAAAACCGCGAATTCATAAGAGCGACATTCGATCGCGACCTGAGCATTTAAACCTTGCGAAGGAATCAATTATGCTGCATTTATACCGCCGAGATAACACTACATCGACACCCGATTAGATAAATGCTACATCTCGGTGCGGTAAATGCAGCATAATCGACCCATTCGCAAGATTCAAATGCTCAGGTCATGACCGAATGTTGTTCCTAGAAATTCGCGTTCAGCTGGAACCGCATAAAAATTCTGAATCGACACCTGGCTGAATAAATGCAGCATAATATCGACACCTTCGCAAGGCTTAAATGCAAAGGTCGCGAACGAATGTAGCTCTTATGAACTAGAGGTATTGAATCTGTGTTCACACTCGCCTCCAGCTGAGCGCGAACTAAGAACAGGACAGACGGTAGAAGAGACAGTGAGACCAAACAAACAAAGAGAGGCATCGCTAATGCAACAATAAACTTTTTTATTTATTAATTTTTCTGAATGTAACTTTTCCCAATGCGTTTTTGAGATTTTTCTGATTAAAATGATATCAAATACGAGATGTTTAAATTATGTAAATAGTAAGCAAATATATTGAATATTAAGTAAATATAATTTAAACTATGTCGTGTTTGGTATCATTTTAATCAGAAAAATCTCACAAATACGTTAGGAAAGGTTTAAAAAAAAAGATCAAAAATGAAAACGACCGATCCTCCCATTAGTATGCCTCACCAATACGTTCGGGCTGCTCCCCCTATAGCTTAGACCTCTGTATCTCTTCTACTGTCTGTCCTTTTCTTTGTTCGCGCTTGGCTGGAGCCGTGATGTAAACAAGGATTCGACACCGCTACTTCATAAGAGAAGCGTTTAAGCGCCGAACTGTGTCGCATTTATGCAGCTTTTACTGTATATGGCAACCGCACTGTGAGATGGTCGCGTTATAGGAAAGTATCGACGTAGGAATTTTTCTTTACTGGAATTATTTTCAGCAAATTAATGTGAGCATTATAACATGTTAGGATGAATTTACTCGAAGAGAATGTCGCATATGGAGGAAAAGTATTTCTTATCTTCGTCGTTTTTCTCGTTCTATTGCCCTATATTTAATACGGGTTTTCAAATACATCGCGCATTTTTAATGTCAAATCATTTCACAGTCAACATATTATACATTTGTGAAGTTGATTTTTTCTCCGACTCCACGTATATTACATGTAAAATATGTGGGCAGATTTAGAAACTTTTTGGATGAAATCATGACATTTCATTCTATTTATTTACTTTGCTATTTTAAATGCAAAAAGGAGCCACCTATGTTTAGCAAAAACGAACTTAAACTTACTTTTTGAAAAACGGACTTATATCACTTTCAAAAATAACGAGTCAATTCCAGTTTACTAACATGAATCCGCAAAAAAGTTAACAGCTGAGTAATACTGCATACCAGATTTATGAGTTTCACGACCGAATAAACTGTTTCTTGTGTACTATCCGACTGTATACAACAAACAGTTTACATCTATTGCTGGAAACTTATTGTTATCCATTAAATTCTTTTATGATACAAGTGTTTTTTCTTTCAGTATGTAGTATTTAAAATTTACATTTTAGGTAAGGGTTAGGGTAATGTATTTATATGTACAAAGTTTCAAGACGCCATTTATTAATAAAATATTACAGTCTGACGATGAAATAACGGATTAGTCACGTTTTGCATCAAAGTAATTATTGTATTTAAAAAAGTTAGTAAATGTTTCAACTGAAGTGAAACATTAGTGTTAAGACCTTATAATTAAACGAACCCTGCAAAATGGTATTACGCAATACCATATATTACCAGATAATAATCACTGATCCGAACATGTATTCTAAATTACATTTTCACTAATGATCATGGTGCATATACCACCAAAATAATTGGAGACAATATGAATTAAAAACCAAAATCAATTATTTAATTTAGTATGAACTAATGAAATATGAAGAAGAGTTGAAGCTACTTATATAACTATCTTGATGAATAACACACACACCCAATGAAAAAATGATGTATTTGATAAAACTCGATAGCAAGGTGAATAATAATAATAATACAAAAAGGACGCTTATTATAACACCGATAAGTTGAACAAGCAATGGAATTTTTTTGATAGTCTTTCAGTAAAAACAAATTATGTACAGACTAATCCCAAGAGAAGGAAATTCTTCAAAGAACGTATATAATTAATATAATATTAATTCTTTTAATATTTTTTTTATGAATTTTAAAGGTCAACAACAGAAGTATATAATTTTTTGTGTGCACGCAAACACACACGTACACATAGAGAAAATAATTGATAAAGGCTTTTTGGAAATTACAAAATAGAAAAGAAAACGATCAGATTATCGAAGAGATAACTTAGAGACTATTAAATGTTTAAATGAAAATAGAAAATTATCAAAGAAACTAATCAAATAACAGAAGGTATTTTATGTATATATAAATATTACCAAAGATTTATCATGTGGTATGTAATTATTAACAAAATTACATCCCTAATAATTATTGTACAATCGGAATGCAATATTATAAGTCGTAAATATAAAAATATGTACAATTTTTAAGTTTTTAAATGCTCGTAGGTACCACATAATGAAAATGTGAATAATACAGACTTTCATAATAATCTTCCATCTGCAGAAACAGACAACTTTCTATTAGCGATAAGAAAAAAAAAGTGTTAACCTGATGCGAAGATATTAATAAGTACATTATTTTCGTACGGCTTAATACTCACATTGCACTCGTCATCCAAAATAGACCCGTGTAAGCGAACGATTAAAATTGCAAATATAAGATAACCTCTATACATGATCAAACTTTATTATCATAAAACTATACGAAACATGCGAAATTGTATAACATAACATCACAATGTATTGTTATTTACTAAATTGTTTGTAAAATCTCAAACACACATTTTCGAAAAGCGTTCACTTTTTGAATATCGAAAGAATCAAGTACACTTTTCCCAGTTGTGCATATCGAATGTCGGTTGTCTGCGACTGTTGACATTCTGTGATCCGATGCGCAGTTTTCTGTGCGACACATTCAATTTCATTATAACAGTTACAGTAAAACAGGGACAACGGTAACAGCTGTAACAACATACCGAAATAATGACATTAAACTAAGTGCTGATTGAGACGGCATCTAGTTCACGATCACCGTAACTGTCAACAAATCATATTTACTTATGTATATACGATTTGTATAGATGTGAAACTAAAAGTTTCAGAATAATTAAAAGGAAGTAAAAGCTTGTAAATAAAAAATGCAATAATTACTTGTGTACTATTGCACAAGTTACAATTTTAAGTAGTATTTTATGTCAAATAAAATATTACTTTTAGATTTTTAAACATTCGCAAAGTACATTTTTACATAATAAAAGGGGGAATGTTTATTAAGAAATTATGTACTGTGCCTTTATATTACATACAGATATTTTACAATTATTTTCTTTACAGAACTGACCTATTACTAGTTTTATTCTATATGTGTGTAAAATCTATACAGTTACAGAATCATAATACATTCTGTAAACAATGTTTTTATAAAAATTGAATTAATTAATGTTTATCTTGGATGCAAAACATACAAACATTTATTTAGTCGTAGCTTTTTATTCACATAACTTGTTCTTTTCTACATATGTATAAGATCAGGGAGAAGAAATAAGTGACATGAATGAAGATAAGTAGACTATAATCATATCATCTAACAGTCTATGTTATAATTTATTGTGATACTATATAACCATTGTTTCATAATACACCTATCCCCCGATTTAAACGGAAGATAGGTTCCTTAGAAAATCGTATAAATCAAAAACGTGGATTTTGATACGTAAAACCGTGTAAATCGAAAACAAACTAAAATGTGCACACTTCAGTCATTAATTTCAACGTGAAATAAAATTAAATACAAGTATCTTTTTTAAAAGTCCCTTACTTTTAAAACCGTCTGCCAACGAAATCGTGTAAAAAGAGATCTGTATAAATCGAGCGACAGGTGTATTGTAAATATTTTTACAGTCAACATATTTGTTGGCAGAAAAAGTATTTATTTCTAACATTTCTTTTTCAAAAACGTTACATTGAAAATTATGCAAACAAAGTGCCGTCACAATCAAGGGATAGGTGTATAATATAATATAATATATATATAAAATGCAACAATGGTATATACACAATATATATTACCTACGCTAGTTGCCCATCACATTAAAAATAATACATCACGTAATATACATAACGTATTACAGATATTTATATTTCTTTCTTTTGTAAACAAATGTAAAATAAGGTATGTAACAATAATATACCTTTAAATTGTGTTGGTAATAAAATAAGATTTCTGATATTTTTTATTATAATAGGAAACTGTATATTTCACACTTGTAAAATTTGTATTGTATTACAATGCTTTCAAACATAAGATTTTATATACAGTAATATTTCAAATGTTTGAATATTTAAAAAAAAAATTTAAATGACATTAAAAGTAAATGAATATTACCCTTTTCAACTAAATTAAAATTACAAAGTATAATAATGATAGATAATAATTTGCTAGATGATTCTTTTTCAAGATAATGATTTGCCCTTTTTTAAGGGAACATTTTCTTCTAATATATCAACATTAAATTATAATACGACTTTAGAATGTAAAAGTTAAATGTACACGTCTTGTTGTTCAGTGTTTCAATCATTTAATTTGTAAGATTAATACTGAAACTGTTCTCTTTCCTTAAAAAAAAAAACAAAAAAAGCATGCATATTTTTATAATAAAAAATATAAGTTATTTTTAATATTTTAGATTGACTGTTCAAAACAATGTAAGAACACCTGCATTTTCTTTTGGATGCATACTTATAAATGAAAAAATTTGGCTACATTTTTCTTTCTTAATAAGTCAAAATAATATATACGTTCTTAAATTGTCAAAACTAGGTTATTAAAACAGACTGATCTGTTGAGTGTGGTTTTCTTTCAAATTAATAAGCTTTATATCCTCATATTGTACTCCTGACCTTGATACTCATCGAGACATACATAATATTAAGTATTCTTCTACACGTAATACATAATATAATACCTTGAAATTTATATGTATACATATGCTTACTACTGTACCACTATCATTGAAATTAGTTTATATTAATATCGCAAGGATATTGGGATATTAAGATTTAACAATTATTATAATCATCATTCTCAGTAACCAAAATATTATAACTAAGTTAGAACACTAATAGGTGCATGACATTGATGAAGAAGGAATTTTGTAGCGACAGTTACTTGCCACTTTCACAACCCTTCTAGTGTATCGAATTCAATATCATAGCTTTAAGGTGAGCTTTTAAATTGAGATGTTGGTGTTAGAAATATTACACAGGAAGTTTCGTTAATTTTTCTACATAAGAACACTGGTATAATCATGAGTAATTAGATATTACTAATGGGAAAATGATACTAATAAAGAAACTATGTAGCGTAAAGCATTTACTCGAATCAAGTTAGGCTGAAAAATTCATTCTTAGGAAGAGATTGACTACTCTAACCTATTGTTTATCAATTTTATAACATCAACATTCACTAATTGTAAGCTACCTAACAATATAGACCATTTCCTTGATTTTCAACTGTGTATTTTTTCAAATAATGTGCAGCTTTTTCGCTTAAACCCAAATGTGGTAAATCTTTTTCAAACTGCTCAAGTGTTCCAGCACCAGCTATGTAACCATTCAGCTTCGCAGCCAGAGGAGAGGTCCGAAGAACTTCATTGCTAGTTAAGCCAGTAACTTCAATAAGCCATGGATGGTTGCGTAGACGATATTTCTGATGATAGCTGAAAATCAAATTTGAATATTTTATCTTTGTCCTGAAGAGTCTCATATAAGATATATTTGTCCGAATGCATCGATTTATGATTAATTATCTTTTCATTTTAAAATCTAAAATGAAATATTCATTCGTTTACTAAACATTCAATTTTTAGAAAATCTGTCTTTTATAGAACTATCATAATTTTCGCATTTATAATTTGGATTTTACTGTAGTCAATAATTATTCCTTTCTCAGAATTTATTGATATTATAATATGCATTAAACAATAAAACTGAAATCTTTTAAAATATTAAAATTAAATAAAATTACAATTTAGTATAATTAAAATATTCTGAAATTAACTCGCTCCTAAATTCGTAAAAGTTATGTGCTTCCAATCGATTATAATTTGAACATTCTAAATCCTTAATATCGAATGAAAATATATCATCATGATGAAAAAATCCTTGTTACCATACAAAGATTTAGGTGCTGCTTGTAGCTGATTGTGAGAAGAAAGCACACGGTTACTCTGACTGACTATTTTACATACATTATTCATATCGACGCGAACAGTTTTTATTTGGATGTCTTCTAACGTTATTTAAAGGTTTTGGCACCAAGAACTATAATTACGAAATCATCCCACGATTAAAGTCTTTTGCCATTTTTTTAAAAAGAATATAATGAGGACGGCAATGAAACCTCATTGTCAGTCTCATAATTAGTGAGTTCGGATTCCGAGCACCGAATTTATTTGCCACAATTCTGGTAATTTTTTCTACGAGAGATGTATATGTAATACATATATACATGTATGCATTTGTATATGGAACCAAATATTTCGGGCACACTTAGATCTGCACGAAATCTTGTAATGGGAGAAAAAAAAAACGAGACACAAAAATTATGGGTCTGCTGCCGGTACAGCCTCTTACCCCTCAGCGATACCTATGATTATATTTTTATGCGCCTTTTTCTTAGCGTTGTACAATACGGAGCTGTGCGATTATTACAATAATAATACTACTCATTGTCAGTGATAGTAGACTACAATTTACTGTTAGAAGAAACTTCCTTTCGAAATATTAATACATTAGTAATCCTGTCCAGAAACGATTACAGTGGTATAAAAAATTGAACTCTTTTTTTTTTTTGGTACAAAGAACATTTGCCCTCATTCTTATGTACTTCATATTGCTGAACACGAATACAGAAACCGGTTTTCTTCATCAGCCATCATTTCTGTGGAAATCGGTTTTGAACGAAATGCAAATTTTCAGCTTTTAGAATTGTATGTTAACCGTAAGTACGTGTTTTAGCTGTAAAAGTTATTTTAAAAAATTTTGCGCAAAATGATGCTACAAATCATTCCGAATATAACGATGCTTATCAATTTAATTTTATAAGTATGTAAACGTGTTTCAACGATACTCAAAACTAACACGACAGCCAAAGCGCCCCAATTCTTATGGATACTTTCCAACTTATCTTAAAAACTAAACGTCCAGGAGAAAATCGTATAGTGGGAGGCGCCAGAGCCGACGTTTTCCTAGAGAAAACCATAAAAGAAATTTGCAGATCCGATTCCGTTTGCGATTAAGAAATTAAAATAATTCCGCATTGCAGAAGGAATTGCCAGTGATTCTCGTCACATTGCAAGCGTTTCATCTATATTGCATTCGTTTACAAAATTGAAGTTCTTTTTCTAGACCCACAAGATTTAATATGTGATATCGTAGAAATAGTATTCTTTACGCTGAATTTAATATAATGTACAAAATGAGAATGAAATTGAACAAATTTTGCAAATAAAATATACTGTGTTCAATGCAGCATTATTGTCATAAAATAAATTGTAAACAATAAATGTAATTGTAAAGCAGGTTGCTAGCATGAATGAAACGGCTACACTCTGATGTCAGTCACTGGCAGTACCGTGTAGAGCTACTTTAATTTCACAACCGAAAAGAAAATTGTTCAGCAACTTCCTTCTATGGTGTCCCTAAGAAAAATATCTGCTCTATCGTCTCCTGATATTAGATATTTTCGCGGGCGTTTAATTTTTAAATAAACTAGAAAGTATCCATAAAAATGGGGGCACTCTGGGCTTCGTTTTCATTTTGAGCGCTGTTCAAACATGTTTAAAATTTTATAAAAATAAATTGGTATGCATCGTTATATCTAAGAAAGAGTATCGAACCAGTTTGTGCAAAAAAATGCAAGTAATTTATACGGTGAAAGTCCAAAAAATGTCAAAAGTTGAGAACCTGCATTTCTTCCACAGCTGATTTTTTCAAAAATGGAGGAAAACGGCGGAAAACGGTTTTCATATTGCTGTTCGTCGGTATGAAATACGTAAGAATCAGTGAAAGTAGTTTTGTATAAATTCTATTGACCAGTGTTATTAGTTATGAGAAGTATGCAATCTTGGTCAATGATCGTGCAGAATTAATCTCCCAATTTTTTTATAGGACTTATACAAATTGTTGCTTAAGATAATGCATTTTATGAACAATTCCGCATCTTATTTATTTGTGGTATTAGGGAATTGTACAAAATACAGAATAACAATATTTGAAAAAAAGGTGAACACTGCAGTATGACTTTTTCGCGCTTCTTTCACTTCTTAATAAATATAAAAATTAAAGGTACTGCAACAGAGTTAAATGCTTTAATATTGATTTTAATATTTACTATGCAATAAGAACAAATTGTTTGAATTCTACGTGAGAATGATAAATCCAAAGAAGAACGACGCATTTCATCTAATAAAAGCCAATTTGTATTTAACGATGCAATATCAGCAATGACTATCGGTTATATAACTCAATTTTCCACGAAAAACTAACTATCGATTAAATGTCCATAAGTACAACTCTGCATTTTCTTAACCTCGATTTGACAAATACAGTGTCAAACCTTGACATAGAAGCATAAACTATTACGAAAGCAGCTGTAATACGGTAACAACGATAAAAAATAGACCTGTGTCATCCGCAGAACTTAATAATTCAACGAAGTTGATATAATGCATTTTGTGGACACAGGTATTATCATGATTATTTCATTAAGGTGATATTATTATTATCATTATTACATTATACATATATAATGATTAAATTTAATGACGTAATATCAATTTTATGTCAGATAATCCGTTAGATAATTTAATATGTACGGATTAGATAAAAATATCGTTTCAATTTCTATATTTTGATGTTAACCACTGAAAGCAGAAGATAATTGAATGCCATACAACGGGAGAAATCTATAAACAATTCGAGTGTATTATAGATATAGAATTACGCTGGGCAAAATGAATTTGGGCACAGAAGAACATTTATTCTGATTATTATGGATCTTTTGGCGCTGAATACAAATACTAAATCCATTCTCTCCCCCCCCCCCCCATCAGACTCAAATTTTGAGAAAATCAGTTCTGTAAAGAAATGAAAATTTTCTGTATTTTAACCATAAAAGTTTTTTAATTTTTTTTCACAAAAGATTTTATGAACCCTCTCGAATATAATGATGTATATTACTTTTGACGTTATAAAGATTTAGACATATTACGATATGTAACGATACATAATGGGAAAATGACACTCAAAATGCCCTCAATTTTTATTGATATTTTCCAATTTATCTTAAAAACTAAACATCCAGGAGAAAATCTGGTAGCAGCAGAAGATAGAGTAAAACTTTTTCTTGGGGAAACTATAATTGAAAGTTACGGTTGCAACATAAATTTTGTTTTCGATTGAGAAATTAAAAAGGGCCTCAAAAAAAAGGGACTCGTCGAAAAGGTACATCGCGAGAATGTGATAGAAATATATGTAATTCTAATACTTATTGTTAGTAGCCTTCATTTGAAACTATGCCCAACCAAAACTAATTTTTTTTTGTAACAGGCACTTAACTGAAACTAGAACCTTCGGGGACAGGGAGGCGGGGTGAATTGTGCATAACAATTTTTAGGCTTGGTATAGGCTAGAATTAAGATAGCACAGCATGTAAAAATGTAAGGGCGAAAGACGCGACGTTTAAGACCTTATTTATTACAGTAGGACCTAACGAAGTGACGCACGGCGACGGTAGACAGATGAACGAAAACGGACGTCTTAACTCTTCCGCTACTCCGGGTGACTATAGTCACCCGCCACAAAAATGAAGTCAAAAGTTAAGACAAGTTGCACGGACATGTGAAGTTAAGAAAAATAGGTCCATGGAAAAATTTTGAACACAAATCATTTTGCATTTAAAAGCAGTGTCAGAACGGCGTTTTTAAGACAGAAGATTTGGCCCCGAATACTGAAGACTGCGCGCCTTTAATGTTCCCACTTTTGGCGCGGCGCTCCGTTCCATACGAGGGGCTCCGCGGCAAGGCATGCCGTACGGAAGGGTTAAGGCAGAGGTGCTGAAATTTTGCACGCAGAACCGTCCTTGGAGGAGCTCCGCCTGCTACTCCTTCTCGTGCACTCGAGAGCTCACGGATTGCTTTGCCTTTCACTTACCAGGCGCGGACCTATTGGCACCAGTGCGGTAGTGCATTGAGGCGACATTCATATGGATAAACCGCGTTAGAAAATAAATTACGAAAATATTTTGCAGTAATTATACATATGAGAGTCCACCTCACCGATTTCAATGATTTTTGGTTATGTTGTCGGGATCATATCGGTCAATCATTGAAATCGGTGGACCCTCATCTGTATAATTACTACAAAATATTTACGTAATTTATTTGTTAACGCGATTTTTCACCAACGGTGCAGCGAAAAAGGGCATCGATACAGTGGAATAGGCCTACAGAGAATACCACTGTAAAAAAAAGCGCACTGGTATAGTACCCCATGGGTAATGTGGAAACCTATTAACACTTTGCTGGCGAGAGACTAGACAGGATTATAAAATGTATCGGCAAGGTGGCCGTCGCGGTAACAGTCTTTGACGCGAAAAGGCCTGGCGTTCTGCTGTCGCAAAGTTTTTTAAATATAAATGTCGCCCCAACGCGCCACCACTCATGTGCCAGTAGGTCCAGCCGTGACGCCGAAACAGTGACATCTCGGCTGTGCATGGGTGAAGTAGGTGGCATGTCTCCAAGAACGACTCTAGCGTGCAAAATTTCTGCACCTATGTCTTAAGGGAAAACGGCACATAAAGGAAAGTGCATGTGGCTGGCAGGCCCGGGAATTCTCGGGGACGAGGCCCAGTGGTCAAAGTGCACTCCCACTGTGGGGGGATTGCCGTTTTTAACAGACAAGAACATGGCGAAAATATATATTTGCGCCGTCTGACAATAAGCATTGGAAGTATATTTTTTGCAAATCCTCTTAAGGTATCTTGTCGACGAATTCACCTGTCGTAAAGACTCTTCGCCAGCCGCCACATAAATAGTAGATAAGCGATCGCATCGTAGTGATACACGTTGCCACGGACGTGCACGTATAGGCAAAACTCAGTGAAGTAATGGAAAACGTTTTTTGGCAATATCTCGAAAATTAAAGCCGAGCGTGAGTTACATGTATAGGAAGAAGTTGCTCAAAACCATGATCCTGATAACATATCCAAAAATCATTGAAATCGACGAGGTGGACCTTCATCTCTATAATTACCGAAATTCTTTCAAATTTTAAAGTTCAAATGTTTAATTATCTACATACTACTTACTCTTCTGCTGGGAAAAATTTCTCGAATTTCCTTATTTCAGTGATGAGCGTTTCATTGCGTTCGCCCTGTTGTTTGTCGCGAGATTTCTCAGCTAGTGCTCTTTGTTCTTCGTCGTGGTACAGAATTAATGACATGTACTGCAAAATTTAAATCGTATTGATCATTATCAAGAAAATGAACTCACGACCACTTAATGCCATACAAAGATGTAGAATAATTTATAGTGAATGTTTTTAGTTACTGAAAGATATGGAAAATTATATTGAGCTAGAATTAATAAAGAAAAGGTTCAGTCTCTGAATATAGGCGGC
Organism: Cerceris ruficornis; assembly: GCA_963989415.1. NCBI lineage: Eukaryota > Metazoa > Arthropoda > Insecta > Hymenoptera > Crabronidae > Cerceris > Cerceris ruficornis. The sequence goes on from OZ022526.1 coordinate 1,435,849, forward strand.
CTTCGATCTTTCGCACATAATTGGTTCCCGAAAATGTGTGCGAATATTGAATGTTCGAAAGTAGAGGAATATAGAAAAAACGTTAAAAATTGTATTATAAAATGTTTATTTATCAGTATAATTTTTCTTTGTAAACTTGAGATTCTTTAACCTCTAAACAATACTAGAAGCAGTACTACAATATTAGAAAACTTCTAATAGGCAATGTGTGAGTGAGCGCGAGCTACAGCGCTCCATGGGAGCAACTGCATGGAAGTGAATAATTTTTGCAATATCGACAAATATCTTAAAAAAATTGAAGTTTTAAAAATGTGCGAAATAGCGAATTGTGCGAAAGTAGAATGTGCGAAACACGAGGGTCGACTGTATGTCGATATGAGGATACTTTTAAACTAATCTGTAATTTTCTTTATCGCGATCATATGAATGTAACGCATTTTGTTATTTGCTTATCAAATGTAATTGATTATTCTTTTTAATAATACTTGTACGCGAAATATCTGATACGCCAGGTACTTCGCGAGCTAATCGAAATTCGATCTAATTATTAAGATTTGAAAGGATTGGGATATCCAAAAGTGTCAATGCCGCTTTGCAATTTCACTGAACACCAATTTGTGCATAGTAATCTACCATTATATTTAAATGCTTCTCTTGCAATATGAAATTACTTTCAACAACTATCGCGAGGGCAATTAAATTGGATGGGTTGGAGGGAGGGGGGGGGGGGGGGGGGGGATCCTCTCGAACTTTAAAAGATGGTGTCTATATTTGTTATTGAATTCTCTAGATTTAGACTTTTTAGTGTAAAAAACGTTACATTTATAAAAGTCACATAACAAGCAGATGTAAAATTTTACATTTGACGTTAGATAAGTTGGGGACATTATTTTTCTTTAATTTATCATTTCCAACTATGATCCTCTAATTTTGAATAGCTGCTAAATGTATATCTTATTCTTGTATATTCGACAGATCGAAAAATGGACCACTATAAATGCAATGACAATGAAATCTGGAAGGATGTAGGTATAATAGCACATTTGTGAGTACTAAATGACTACTTCAAAAAATACTTTAGGGACCCTGATAAGTCTAAACGATTAAAATAATGAGACTGATGTTAAGCGAAAATTACCATTTGAGGATACAATTTTTTTTCATAAATTGGCAGATGGTAATTCAGTGCATAGAATGGTACAATAATATAGAATGACATTAATTCGTGGAAAGTTTTGTTTTTAAGTAAGCAGATTTTAAACAGTTGCACTGTTAAGACAAATTATCAGAGTATAAATAGTTGAAAATCGGGACGCACTAGTAACGTTGCTTTCCTGACTAAATTTTAGCAAGCATTCTTTTAATTTATTGCGATTCTCTATTTCGTCGAGTAACAAAATCATTTTTTTAATCATTTGGCGATCGTATTTTCTATAGTATATATCATAAAATTTAATAAAATTCAATAAATAAAAATTATGCGATTCAAAATCTGGAGATTTCTTTCTTCATCGTGAGAGACCACATTTCTACTGTTCATTCCGAAAAATAATTTCAAATATAATCAAAATAAGACGGTTCTTATGTTAGTCATGTTAAAAAATTTAACTTTTACGTCATAAAAGATCATGATATGATTCGTTATGTTATATCTCCAAATAATTTAGTTAGCTTTTTGTAAAACTTTGAATAAAACCATGACGTTCTCGAAACTATAAGACCTTAATAACGTTTCTTTTCAAGAAAACTCTCATATTTTATTACTGTTATATATTTCGTGTTGAATGACCCATTATGGAAAAGTCTCGTAGATAACATAATGTAATGAAAAGCCGGTAAATGAATAACGAATAAAATGAAGCAATTGAGTAAAAATGTACATAAGCAAGTAACAGACGACCAACGTACGTACAAGACTACTCGACAACTTAACTTACCTGTCTCTTGATCTTCGTGGTGAGACCGTATTCATGGTTCTGCCAGAACAGAGAAAGCAAGTGTGTGTACGACAATACGTTTGGATCGTACTCAATATCAATAACTTCCGTGTGATCGCCACTATGATAAAAGCAAAATGACAAATGAATTTCTTTGTCACGAATCGAAAGTATTAGGTTGGCAACTAAGTCCCCGCCGTTTTTTTAAATATTAACATTCCACGCGTCATTAAATGTTTTTGGCATAATGTTTTAAATCATTGGAAAGAGGATGTTTTGTTCTACTGGAATCTATGTTTTGTTTTTTTGTCTGAGTTAATTTATGTCAATTTTCAGATCATTAAAATGGAAGGTCAAGTTGAGAAAAATGAGGATTTTCGACACCTCTTTCTTTTGTTTTTAATCAAAGTTCTAAGGCCGGTAAAGGTGCTCGCGACATATGTGCTGTCTATGGAGAGGATGCCATAGCTGAAAAAACTACTCGTGATTGGTATGTCAAGTTCAAAAATGGAAACTTTGATCTCAAAGATTCACCTCGTTCTGGCCGTCCAGTGATAGATATATGATAGTGATCATAGTTTCCGGGTGATTTCTGCCAACGAGGTATTGAAACTCTTGGTAAACGTTGGGAAGAAGTTGTAAACAACAAGGGAGAATACATTATTGATTAATTAGTTGTTAATTTTTATTAAAACTTTAAAATTTTTTAAAAAAACGCTGGGAACTTAGTTGCCAACCCAATATATAAGTGAAACTAAAGCCTACATATTTCTGTAAGTCGGTGAATCCTTCTGTCCGCCGGAGTATCCTACGCAGGTTCGAATCACACCCGGCAGAGCGCCAAACAGGGAATCTCCTGCCCAGAAGCAGCCCATCCCGAACGTCGCGCGCTTTCCTTTAACTTCTTCCAATTGCCCTGGCATTTTTTTCCGCTAGCAAAAGTTAAGTTTCATTTCCGTCAAATTATAAAACAATAGGCTGGCAATCGAAAGATAATCGCTATATCTTAACCCTATTCAACGCATTACACATCACATATATCGTCATCGTAAACATTATCATTGTTAATATAACTACCACCAACAGTATCATTGTTGTTGTTCTGTTACTATTATTAGTAATATACGTGATCACAACTCATGTATAATATACATTTATCCACAGTCAGACACAGGTTGTATCTAAAACTGCACGAAGAACCTATTCCTCCTCTCCCAAACCTCATTCACACATATTAAGGTCCCTGTCTCCTACTTTTACCTATTCCCAATTTTCCATATCTCCGATTTCTGAAGACTGACAAAGAAAACACTTTACAATCAGCCTTCCACAGAACCACTTTAAAAATATTACAATAAATCGAAACCAACATATGTACAGGGTTCGGCGGAATAACTTGTATAAGCGCTTCCTTATGAAAAAATGAGTACAAACTATAGAATAAACTTATTTTCATTTAAGGCTTAGTTTCCAAGAATGTCAAGTTTTAAAATTCAAACTTTTAATACATTATTTAAATAAATAAAATTTGTATTATGCAGCTAAGTTCTCTGTTAAACAACACGCAATTTAACACTATTCCTACCACGACCGGTCAAATGACCGTTTTTAAATTAGAATTTCCTATATACAACGTAATTGAATCGCCTTTAAACTTCACGACTTTTCCTCAAATATACGTATAATACATTCACATTATAATACATTTTTCAATATTCACTTCTTTTTTTACTGTTCATTTTCTGGGAAAAAATTATCATTTGACAAATTCACCGGTTGCGGTAGGAAAAGGTATACGTGAAGTGTCGGTAGGAATAGTGTTAAATGAAATATATTTTTTTATCTACTTTCTGAGCTATCCCAGGAAATGCATTTTCAACCCTCAACTTTGAGGGGTATTTCAATCCCCTTAATATGGACGATGACCGATCAAAAAAATACAAATGAAATATTTTTTCGAGAACTATATCTCACATAAGATTCATTAAAATTGGCGTGTACGCGTTCGATATGTTGCCTTTGTAGCTGTGCCAGCATAAGTACGCATTGCATTTTCAACCTCGATTTTCTCGAAAACTAAGCCTTAAATAAAAAAATTCTATTCTATACTTTTGTTCTTATTCTTCCATAAAGAATCGCCACATGCCCGCTTGTATACGTTATTCCGTCGCACCCTGTATAAGTTTTACCTTTTAATATCTTTTTCCGCGATAAACGATAAACGAATTGCTGCTCATTTCGTACCAATGTCATAATTGACTTTCATTATTTTAAAAATAGTATTGTTGCCGAACAATTTTCTAGCGCCGATCATTGAAAGTCGCATATCTGAAGAAATACATACATTACAAAGCGTGATGGTGATTTTGTATTATACATATTTCATTGTTTGTCGTTTTATCTGCTATTTGAGAATAATAGAAATTGAGTATCAAAAACGAGTATTTTGAAAAAAATATAATTCGAAATTGGAAAATCAACAATTAACATACTGTCTGATTTATTTGACGATCGTTATCATGTTTTTTTTTAAATATTATAGTCAATATAATATAACAGCTTATTGACTTTATTCGAGTAAATTATTTAACACAATCGTTTTTCGAAGTCATTTCAAATTAAGAAGTGTCACGTCTACTTTAAACGACCATGGCTTGAACTTTATAGCGTTTTCATTCGCTAGAACGTTACACGTGCTCAATTCATGATTCCTTCAGTAAATGTAAATATGTATAACATATAAGCCGAGCTACATCAAGGTCCGTGCATACTGTAGCAACGGAAACCATCTTTCGTTCCTCCGCCTCATTTTATATGATAAAAGAAAGATCAAAGTTACAAATTTGATTCTTATAGGATTTTATGAAAAAAATGTAAATTAACATAAACGAAGGTTCGACGAAGACTAATCGACACGATTTCTGTCACAAAGAACGTTCAGCAGTTTCTTACGTAAATTCGTAATGTACTTATGTACTTCGTGCCGCTAAAAAAAACACGAATAAGAAATTCGTTTTCCTTCATTATCCTCCTCTTTTGAAGAAATCAATTTCGATAAAATGAAGACGCCCAAATATCAATATTCTCGCTTTATTTTAATTGTAAAAGTTGTTCCAATTGTCTCTAGTTTTTGTGCAGTTTGTAGAAGAGCCATCGATTTCTCTTAATACACTGAACTACAAAATTGAACTTCTTTTTACACAATGAGCAATTATAAGAATTGTTGTAGATTTTGTGGCGCTGAACACGAATATAAAATCCGTTTTTCGCCAGCAGACTCCATTTTTGAGAAAATTAATTTTGGAAAAATATGCAAATTTTCAACTTTCAACATTTTTTATATTTTAACCGTATAGTTTATTTAAATTTTTTGCGCAAAATTATACTATAAATCCTCTCCTCCAGAATATATTGATGCATATTACTTTGATGTTATAAACATTTAAACATGTTTACACAATGCTCAAAAGTAAAACGTCACCCAAATTACCCCAATTCTTGTAGATATCTTGCTATGTATCTTAAAAACTAAACGTCTAGGAGAAAATCTAATAGCAGGAGGCGATAGAGCAAACATTTTTCTTGGGGAAATCATAATTGAAAGTTGAAACGCAAGTTTTATTTTCGACTGAGAAATTCAAATAGCTTCACAAGATACAAGGTACTGCCAGTAATTGTCAGCGCAGCTGTTCCACTTTCGCCAATGGCTTGCTTTACAAGGTGTATGTACTTACTTGTAAAGAAATTATGGATGCAATTGAACAATGTTGTTTGTTTATATGATAAAGTTTTACAAATACAATACTTTTTATAATGTAGTGTTATTGTTATAGAATAACTCATAAACGATAAATGTACTTGCAAAACAAAATACTTGTGCGGTTGAAAATGTTGCGCTGCGAATCACTGACAGTACCTTGTGTCTTGCGAAACTATTAAAATTTCTCAGCCGAAAACAAAACATGTGTTGCAACCATAACTTTCAGTTATGGTTTCCGCAAGAGAAATGTCTGTTCTATCGCCTCCTGCTATTAGATATCCTCCTGATCGTTTTCGCTTTGAACATTGTTTAAACATGTTCTAATGTTTATAATATTATAGTAATATGCATCATTATATTCGCGAGGGTTTATAAAATTATTTTGAATTACAATGCAGGAAGCACTAAAAGTTGCAAATTTGCATTTTTTATCAAAATTCACTTTCTCAAAAATCGAGGCTGATGGAGAAACGCGGATTTCATATTCGTGTTGCGCGCCACAAAATCCATAAAAATCAGCATTAATGATCTTTGTGCGCAAAATCGTGTTGACGAGTGCAATTATCCGATTGTATTGCCGAAACTGAGGACAAGAGCTTTATCTTCATGCCAAAAGTATACATCGCAAAGTGATTTACCTTAGTCTGATATCGATTTGTACTTCAATAATAATCTACGTAAAGATAATCAACGTAAGAACAACTGTAAATAGCTGGAGAAAATTCGAAAGGTCAAAGTCAAGAATAGATTGGCCAAATTTCCATCTCCATAAATAAGATATTATGTCCACTTGTGTACCGATAACATCGGTATGCATGCAGACAGTAGAGACACTTATAGTCTTACAGACGTTACAGAGCCAAGCGATGTAAAAAATGATTGTGCTGTAATACTTACAGGATATTAAAAATGTCATGGGTTATTTACTTATAACGTACTTCGGGTTACCAAAAATAACGACCTACAGTTGAGCTGTACTAAGCGTATTCTAATTAAATAAATTTTAATTAGAAGTAAAGCAATTCAATTTTAATTAAATAAAGGCTTTAACGGCTATGGCTGTGAAAGGCAAAATATAATACAACGTTTAAAGACGATGTATAAAGATTCTAATATCTCCAAATAGTAATTTACGTTCCAAACATAAATATTTGATTAAATGACAGATTTTATCCGCCCAGGAGACTATTGCATGTTATGGTAAGTGAATATAATAAATACTTCGCATTAGACTAAAAGTGCCTACAGAGATTTCCGTTATTTTTATTTTCCGAAGAGTCATATATCTGTTCTATTTTAAAGCACGGATGCCGATATACACAAATTTTTATTTAATTGCGATATTCTGGAATTTATTTTTGTTAAATCTGTTATATCGGTTCATACTTACAACAGAATCAGAACAACTCGAAGCCGCAAGTCAAGAGTAAATACTAATTGTAAAATATCCAGATCCTGTTTCGTTGCCCCGAGGCACGTGTCAATGAGAATCTATCAATCACACGTGCTCTTTGAACACGTGTGAGTCTACACAGCCAAATTTTTTCAAATACACCGATATTTTTACATATTTTAAGTTACACGCAGCAAACTGTAACTCGTAGAGTTATGAGAATTGTGTGTCCAGTGACTTGCCCAAGTGAAAACAGTATAGCAGCTTGAAACAATATTTTCGGCTTTAACTACGGTTATTTCCCTTGGAATTTACAGTGTCCTGTTTAGAAGATTTGAAGTTACTGAAGTTTTAATACACATACACAACAAGTATAAATTACTTCTCGAAAAGATGGGAATTGCGAGCTTAACATGTAAGATTCACTAAACGAGAAAACCGGTCTTTGCTTGCGAGGTTATTATAGCCTCCAACATTGAAGATGTATATATATATATACATCTTCAAAAGTTAATTACCATTTTACCTTTAACGAACTGTTTAACAAATCTAAATACGAATAAAATATGAATCATTTTATTAATTACTCATAACTATGAGGTTTGCCTTTGTCTTTTTAAAGATATGTACACATTTTATGATATATTGTCATCCTTTACATATCGTACTAAAAATTTCGAGTTTGATTCTCGAATGTGCAAACAGTACATCTGATTGTGAGTTGAATTACTTGCACCATATCGTTTCCACGATCGATGTAAGAATTTATCACACGAGCCGGTAATTAGTAATAGTTCGCAACTGTCTTCGGTAAATGTAAAGAAAGGAGTGGAAAAATACCATGTATATTCCACACTAAACCAACTAAAAACTTATATGCATACAATTTTTTTTTGATTAATGAAGTTTGAAATTATTGAAGTAAGTGTGAGAGAACGTATAGAATCCCTTATTTCTTTATAAACAACTGACATGTCCCGTAACCCAGTAACATTCATACTGCTGGGTGTTGCGTAAATAAATGGGGTGTTGCGTCACAATATTTATATTGTTTCAAAAGCGTGAAATGCCAATAAATGTCGAAGCAAGAAATTTCGAAAACAAAAGAAGTGGTACAATGTTATGTTAAATATTGGTTCCAATCTGGTGTTACTATTTACAATACTGTACGCCCCACCCCCCCCCCCCCCCCTCCAACGTGGGGTAATTCATAATTTTCTTAATTTTACTAAAATTAAATAACTAAAATACTAAAATAGAGTATCCCATTACTTACAAAGTGAAACATTTAAGGTACAGACACATATGCATATTTATATCCTCCCCCACCCACGTGACGTTAGTAATGTTTCTCATACTATTAGCAACAGATAAATATTAATAAATACTTGAAAATTGATTTGCTACGGGAGCCATAATCACGCGTTAAAAATATAGTTCATATTAACTCTTGTATTGTATTTACGAGATATTTTATACAACTGATTTTTCGTCGTGTGAGTATTATTTATTAGCTATGAAATTACTGTTATTTCGTAATGAAAATATAATTAAATGTACGCTGTTCTTTTTTTCTGGTGCGCCAAAATTATATTTTGCGGAGGGCGCGAAAATTTGTTGCTCCACCAGTGTTCCGACTAATCATATTCATGAAGTTGTAGAGAATTCGATAGAATACATATTCTTCTTCTGTGTTTACTACTTCGACTGAATGAAGCTCAGCATTTTCTGGCGCACGTGCACAGCGTGAGCAACATGTGTAACGAACGGTTGAAGGTCGTCCGAGATGTCAATGAGCGTACGATATCTGCTTCCAGCCTATCGGTACTAACAACTCGCGGGAGACGAATGTGACGGTGCAGAGTAAACGAATTTCTTCATAGAAATTCGAATAACTTGAATTACGACCTAACGCTTGTAATGACTCTCTTAGAAACATAACATGTGCAATAGTCGATGGACTATTAGTAAAAAAGGATAATATTATAATTCACGGTGAGATTGTTTGGGTTCTTAGGGCATGTAGTATCTTAAGGTTATTCTAATCTTGTCATTTTTTATGTTTCAGGACTTTTCCCAGTTTTTTCAATCCTGAATACTAGTCTGCATTGCTTCTTAAAATCTTTATACAAACTATCTATGAGACAATGCATACCGATAAGTCTTTTGAATTTTATAGTTATTGATTCTTAACGTTTTTAGTTTACGTCGTTTTATCGCAAATTTATTTGAAATTATTCAAATAAGGAAAAAAAAACTTCCGGCATAATAATAGTTTAATGTAGAGGATAATGTTGTGCCGTGTTCTTAGCTTAAGTGAAATTATATGTAACTGCTTTGCTCAGACTTCGTTTAACAAACTTTCATTCAACAATTATTATTTAATTATAAAAGTAAATTGTCAAGAGATACCAAGGTTAGCCAGCTTTATTAACTAAATCTTATTCCAGTGCAATAATAAATTTTTACTATGATAAATAAATTAGACGATGACTATCGGGTATAACATTATAAGTGGAACGGAAGCTAATACATAAATGTTTTTTTTCTATACGAAGGGCGCGAACAAATCTCATTTTATTGTCATCATGATTCTTTCTTTTCATGCAGAATTGTCTTTCCTTGCATTGTACAGAAATACTTTCCGCTTAACGATGGCAATGAATTCTTATGTCACCTTTTTTTGGTATGTTCGGTAAAATCAACTAATTTTCTTCGGTACTTTATCGCTTTGTTTCAAGACCACAATAAATCAAAGTTTATTATAAATACAAACATAACGTAACAAAATGTTATACCCCATTTTAACAGCTCGAAATGTGAAATCTCGTATTTGCTGTTTCCAGATGGCAGAAAATCCGGGAAATCTTTTACATTCGGAAATTGTGTATCTCACGAATTATCTTCTAGAAACGGAATTCTATCGATCAAACGAGACTAATACAATAAAGTTTTTCACTGTCAAATGTGCTTTTACAAAATTTCGTGAGGCATGTGTGGAAATTGCGAAAAAAGGCAAGAAGGGCGAAGACTTTAAGGAAATATTATACTTTTATCGGACACTATCATACATCTGCTTGAACAAAATTCCGTAATAAACGGTTAACATGCTTATTCGTAACGTATTGCCCAATGAAACTTATGATGAACTCATGATCACTTCAAGGGTATATCCGATCATAATTAATGATTTCAATACGTCGATTTTTAATCGTTTTAAGACGATCGAGCTTGAAATTGTATTATCGCATCAAAAAGAATTTTATCCAGATTTTTGCCACCTTGCAAGTGAACAAACAAAATAACGCTTTGATTTAATCTCTCCCATCAAGCAATGCAACACTCACGATTAATGCTATGACTTCTATCTACAGGGTATTTTTGTATCGAATTAGTTTTTGCTAATGATACAATAATAATACTATACACGTCACTACTGAAAGCATATTCCAACTCCAACGGGCACTACGATTACTGTAATTATTTTAAGGTAAGATGGATTTCTATTGAGAGATGAGAAATTCAAGAACTACAGTGAAGTGATCCGCAAGTAATTAACTGTGAATAATATGATATAAAGAAAGGAAGGAAGAAAGAATCTAATCAATTTTACAATTAGTTAAACAAACGGTTAACTTGCACTTGTCACAAATTTCCTCTAACGTAATACGATAAAATTCAATTTTGCTGTATACTGCAGATGCAAATGTAATTCTTACGCCTAAACTCGATATGTGTCAATTATTCTGTGCATACAATCATCCTCCAATCGATAATTGTGATGAATAATGTGATAGAACGACTCTCTTTAAAAGATAAAAAGATACAGAAAAAAAGAAAACGACCTTTACCTGTAGTTTGGTCGCGACACACAAGAACTTTCAACTAGAAAGACCCGAAAGAAGAGCCGATCTCGCAAAGAAGTTCACTCCAACGTTGCCGAATTAAAAGTCGAGCAAAACCAACGGAATGCAAGTAACTATCGCGTGATCGGAGAAGCCTCCACATTATATATTATATCCACTGATACATACTCCCTTCCTCTTCCTGCCCCTACTCCGTAAACCGAACGATCCGAATCACCACTCCCGCCTTGTACTGAACCATTTCTCTCATCCAATAGCAACCACGATTCGAACGTTTTGAATCTTCGGCGAAGTTTCGTCTTAAATCAACGCTCTCCATGTCTCTATGCAGTCATAGGTTCAATTTTCTTTCGAACCTCTTCCATCGTAAAAAGACAAGCGATCAACAAGAAAGGAATACACTGATATCAAGATTATCCCAACCTCTGAAGCTAAAATTATATCGGGATATTTATTTTCTTGTCACTGTACATGAATTCTTCGGTGTCTTCCGGGAGCGAAGATTCTCTTACAGAATCTAGATGAGACAGGTGGACAGATCACATTCTAGCATATAAAGTTCGGCACACGTATACGAAAGTATTTTTCTGATTGCGAAACGTTTTCGCGGCAAAAGTGTACCGTGATTTTGTAAAGGTTATAGACAACTAATAGGTGAAAATAATTTTACAGAAGCGGAGTCGCTATATTGTATGTGTGATAATTCCAGGTCTATGTGATGGGCGCGTATTGGCATGTTTTAAATAATAATTAAAAAGTGCAAACTACTATGGATTGATTTTAAGATTTTTTATTGTTATACTTTTAACGATTTAATTTAATTTTATATCGATAATAGCACTGGCGGATTAACAAATCTTCGGCCCGTCCGCAAAATATAATTTTGGCGAGCCAAGCAAAAATAACAACTTATGTTTAGTTATAGTTTTATTATATAATAGGAATAATAGTAATTTCACGAGTAATAAAAAAATCAGCGGTATAAAATATCTCGTTAATACAACACTTAATATTAACTATATTTTTAAAGCATGATTATTGTTCCCGTGGAAAATCAATTTTCAAGTATTTATTCATATTTATATCTTATTCGTAGTATTAGAAAAATTAGTAACGTCGCGGGGGGCTGGAAAGAAATAAAAATATGTATGTGTACTACGTACGTTAAATACAATATTTCATTTTGCAACCTATGGTAAAACGTGAAAAAACATTGTTTTTTTTTCGTCAGTGTATTTTTAATTTAATTTAAATTACGGCAACATTAGTAAAGTCAAAATAATAATGAATCAATAAATTTTGGACCCCGTCGGACTTCGGGCCATCTCGCGTTGCGGGGATATACGGTAGTTCTGTTACTGGATAACAGGCTTCTACAGTCACAGATACAATAGTATGTACTTGTTTCATGTCATGTACATAGGATTCCAATAGTAGTGTGCTACAGCATAGTATACCCAGTACATGTATTACACACACATACACACACACACACGCGCGCGCGCGCATTATGCATTTTTGTATGCATAATGCAACTTTTTCCTTTACTTTGGTCGTATTTTCATTAGAAATTCTACTATCGAAGATAGATATCATTGCATTATATTGGATTGGAGAAAAAGTTTTTTCGTTTTCTTACGCAAAAGTTAAACAAGCTTTTTCCCAGGAATCACAGAAGTGGTACGGTGATGGAATTATGGCTTCACCTAAAAAATGGCAAAATGTGGTCGAATTTAACGACACGTATGTATGTATTTGGTTTAACAAACTTCATTTCAAATATGAACAAACTTGTTTCACTTTTGCGCTAAAAAAACGAAGAAACATTTTTCTCGTCCCAATATTATCGACATACATAAATTACCAAACCTTCAAATGATAGATATATCCTATAGCACTGACTATCCAATTCGTATTACCTGTCGAATTACACAAATAAATGATAAGCTTCAATTCTATAAAAGGATTACTAATTTTATGAGGTTTCAAGTATAATCGAAATTCCCATTGTAAAATAATCTACGTATAATATTAAATTTCAGGGCATAAAGTGTGTAATATTTTTCTAACTAAAAACACTGAACGCTCATAAAGGAACGTAAAAAATCAAAGACATAAACAGCGCATATCGATATAGTTAAACATAATTATACTTTCAGCATGTTAAGCCTTAAAATTTCTTTAGAAAATATAAACACAAACAATAGTATATACTGTACTTTGTTGAAATAAAATTCATTGACAGAGCAACATTAAAAATGACATAGAATGTTCAGTTTAGAAATTTTCAATTTCAGTATTTGAAAGAAATTCATTTAAGGGGGTGTTCCTTTTTTTACATATGTAAGATATAGCTGTCAAATTGAAATGACAGATGAGCAGTTAACTTCACTTCTCACGATCAGAATCAATTAGTACGTCAACAGGTGCATCACGATTCGAATCAGATTATGAGAAACTTTTAGAAATGCAATTACAGCTTCATACACCGCATTAGTCGAATCAAAGAATTTTTTAAATAATATCTTATTGAGTCCTCGTTGAGTTTTATCATAACTTATTGCCTGCCAAAAAAATTTTTTTCGGCCTGCTGCTAAAATAGTTTGCACATCGCTGTCTTACAATTAGACGATAAAAATCACATTTGCTCCTAAAAAAGAATTACCTAAATATACACACACACACGGGCACGTATACACCCGGGAAATGAAACGAGAAATTAGTAAATGAGAATAATTTCGAATCTTTAAGGTATGAGACACGGAGTGACATTTATTTTATTATAATTCATTTAACTTGGTATACTATTCTTACTGTTAGTTCAAAAACGAACAAACAAAAAATTAATAGAATTTGAACTGTCCATTATTATTCAATATTATGCATACACTAGATGTGTCCGGCCATGGCGTTGCTGTGACTCAGCCTGGTTAAATGAAAAAGAAAGAAAAGAGAATGCACACGCTGTTTTTCCAAAAAAGCATGTTTTTACCTGTCACAGGTGTGACATCTATATAATTAGGTATACAAAAACACGCGCATATTCGAATGCAACATTGGGTCAAAATTTCAAAGCAATCGGTGAAGAACTTTTGGAGATTTAACAATTTGAACAAACGAACATTTGTATGTTTATTTATATAGATTGTGAAAATTTCGTTTAAACAATATTAATATAATACTCTTTTGGGCTTAACTGCCCTGATAGCCTTTAAAATTCAGGTCACTGAAAGTTTGATTATGTTGCTGAAAACTTTTCGTTTGAATAACTAATAATTTATGGAATAGGTTCGTTGAGGTATAATTTTGTTTGTTAAAAGAAAACAATAACCTGTTTCTCCTAATTTTGTAAATCTTAGCAGTCGATTATATTTAACTTTGAATCAGTTATCACTGGAATATTATAATTAATAACGATTAAATAATGTTGTAGCGTAAGGGTATTGAAACATCAAAATTATAAAAGGATAAGAAATTTAACCATACATTGAAGACGAAGACGGAAATATTTGATAGGAAATGGATTAGATGATATATTGTGCAAATGTACAAAACAACACATTATGTTGCATAGAAGTCTGTCGATCTAAACCGAAATAGAAAATACGTATTATTTATAATAATGACTTTACACTATTGAAGCAACAGTAGATGAAGATAAAGCTGATTCGTTGATCGTCACCGAAGAGTAAGAAGATGTGTAATTGCGCAAAATTTTATCAAACTGACACTAAATATTTACCTTTGTGTCTAATGCGTAAGAACGGGTTGTTAGGCAGTTTGGGATCTTCACTGTTTTCGCACATGATTTTAAAAGCACAGTTTTATTCATAATGTTAATTACGATACCGTTAATTAACAATTCCTATTAACGGCTTGACCTTAAGTGATGTCTTAGAAATCTAAAAGAACAATAATAAATTCATCATTAGTATTATCATACGTATAAGTGTGAGATTAGTAGTTTTTCCTTAACTTTATTTTTCAACAAAAGTTATTCATTTTTAATAACTTTATTGTATTGTATGTTTAAGTAATTATATAGGAAGTTAAATTGGAATTTTCTAACGGCTATGGCATCGATAAGAATAGAGTGTCGTACTTTCTAATATTAGATTCATATATCAATTTTATCAATTTCATAAAAATATCCACATTTAACTTTTTCCATGTAATACAAATATATATTTCTCATGTATGTAACAGAGCCTCGAGAGCTCGTGATACTCCAAAAGCTATGGGAGTTCTGCTGCCTATAATTTATGGGATATGATATATATAAAAGAATAACGGTTGAATAATAACTAGAAGATTGTTTAATTAAGATGTAATATAGGATTAAAAATAAAATTAGTAGGACACGCTGTAAGAAACTGACAATACAAAAGTAAGTACATGTTACATCGTAAAATTGCAAGTTTTGATTGAATTAGTTTTGAACTTGAAATTGAACAATGCCTTTATATCGTCATCTATGTAAGTATTGCTTAGTACCTACAGTCATTTTTGTTATTGGATTGCTATGAGTAACCAACGGTAAAGAATTTTACGAAATCAATTTCAGTCACAATTAGTTAACGAAAAATTGGTAAAATAATTCAGATCCTAAAGAGTTAATAATAATGAAAACGGTAAATTACAGTTTTTAAAATGGCAATACTTTTTATTTATCGAATAATAATGCACCATATCGAATTCTGAAGTCATACAACTTTTATCGAAATTCATTTCTATCGCCAGGAAATCCATAATAAAATGATCATACAAGGTGAAGCTGAAAATTGCAAGAAACAAACGGCTGTTTATAGTTACCCGTTAAAAGAAATATATAAATAGCAGTGAGACGCAAATCGGTATTATTAATGGAAATCTCTTATTGTTGGGATAAGGAGTGTGGTATCTCTAAAATAAATCAATATAATCAAGAGCATCAATATATTAACCTGACATTTGACATTAACATTATACGACCAATCGATGTTAAATCTCGTCAATGATATTCACATGTCCGACGACGCTCATTTGAAATGAAGTTTGGTAAATTCGTCGGGTAAGTTGCATCAGACAACTAAGGTCGCAGCTGTATGATGAGTCAAATGTATCACAATTGCTGGACCGTCTGATGTAACCCATCCATCGTGTATGCTAAGCTCCTCGTAGTTCGTCATTTACGATCAAAGAAGATTGAGGCTATCGCAACTTCAAAAAACGGAGGTTGTTATCGTTTCGCCGTATATACTTCCTGTACATTTTAACATTTACATTCGTGTCAATGTAACATTGCAAGCGCGATTAATTTAATTTAATCAGGAGATAAAGCTACCGATATTAAGAATTGCACATTTGGTGTACTTCAGTTTGGCGTTGTCAGAAATAGGCCGAATATGTTTTCTGGTCGTGCAAGTATTTCTGTTACCATCGCCAGTCAACGACTATCGGATTGTCTCTCTGTTGTCTAACGTTTGCCCATTATCTTTATGGTTTATTATTTTAAATTCTATTCTTCTTACGTTATTAGAATATTTTGCAAATATAAAATAGCTTTGCTGATAAAAATGTAATTTCAATGTAATTTTTTTCTGCTTTCAACAGAAAATAACGCGATGCCTTTATTGGTTAAAAAGGAAGACGGTTATAAAGAAGAAACCGAAAAATGATTATTTTAATTATTAAAATTATATTTATTATTATTATATAAATTAAATTATTCGTTGTAAATTACACCTTCCGTATCAAAATGATTGCCCGATTACAAAGTCTCGGCTTAAGGAGACAGAGGCGGGAAGAGTAGTTTTTAATACATTACCTTCTATTCCTATAAAATAGAATTCCGATACTATATGTCTATTTATTTTCATTCTTTTTTTTACCTGAATTACAAGATAAGAATAAAATAGCGAGACTTTCTTTCTCGAGCTTAATTCACGTTAGTTTTAGACAATGTATGGCATTGCTCATATTAATGAGAAGTGGTTTAATTCGTCAGAACTCAAAACAAACTTTTGTATTTTTTCGGGTGAGAAAGTTCCTCAATATAAGCTGTAAAAGCAAACGCTTTATTACAAAAAAAATTAAATAATATGTAATATATGTTGGAATGGATTTAGAAGGGCACCACGGTTTAGGAAATATAAATGATTTTATTATGGAAAACAGCAAACATTTAAGACAAAGATTATGTACAGGGTGTTTCAAAAGTAGTTGTCGTTTCATTCAGGGGTTGCTTACACCTTGGGATCGATGGAGATTTGGGAAAAAATCCCGCCGCAACATTCGCGACAGGGTAGCAAATTCTTGTATTGGCTCATCGCCTTTGTCTTGTTGCGCAGGTAAAATGTCTAAGAGGAACCATGGGTCAGAAACGCACCGTTCTCTCGCAAATTAACTTTTAATTGTGTCTCCGCGATTGAATTTTCGCCGAGTAACTCAAGCTTTCAGATCTCCGACTCTTCGGAAAGAAACACACGAGATGCCCTTGTTGGCTCGAGGAGCCAAAGCAGAAACATGTCAAACGAAATTAAAAAATGGAGGACTGGGTCACCGCACCCGTAAGAAAAGTGCACGTGTTTATGCTCTGCTCCCCGGGAGGGCCCTTGAGCGAACCCGATACATAATGCAGGTCATTGACATCTTCCTAGCCCCTGAAGAATTACATCGAAAGATTTCGTTCGAAAGGGAGTCATTTCCACTACCTTAATACAGATAGAGACCGATAAAAATAATACACCCAACTATTTTTTTACACTTTTTTAAAGTAACACGGTTCACCAATATACTTTCTCCAAGAATTTTTTGTTCTAGCGCCAATCGCCATTTTTTTTAATTCTACTTTTGACAGTGTAATCAGAAGTCGGTCGGTTTATGCCCACACATGTGCTAGTGACTTGGTCTACTTCATGGCTTGCTTATTTTGTACTCGTGGGGTTAGGAGGAATGCCCGAATTTTATTATCACTTTTTTCTTTATCTTGTTATACTTGAACTTGAACAAAGCATTTAGTTATTCAGTGCAATATTTTGTGTTAAAGTGTTCAGTTCGTAAGATGCAATAAACAATTTCAATAAAGTTCTAAAAGTTGATGTTCAAATTAAAGTTTTTTCTAATTCTATGGTAAAATTTCCTGTATAATTTTTTACTATTAAAAAAGGTAATTTTGTGTTAAATTTTCGGTTTAGAAAAGTTCTATAAGCAATATTATTTTACATCGTAATGCTTGTTGGAAAAAAACGTTGCTAGCATGCGTCAAAAATGGAAGTTTCGTAGTAGAAAAATCAGCTGTGTGCTCTGAAATTATAACTGTATCAAATGCAATTGGTAATTAGCGAAGGTTTTAACAACATCCGAAAGGCTGACATCGAAGAATTGATGCGACAAAACCCTTTGGATGAGGACGATTTGATCGAATTTATGACAGTTTATGATAATAAAGAACACGATAATGACGAAGTCGAAGGTGAAGTTCAGCTATTAACGCGTTCCGTGCCAATCCCTTTTTGCCTGACTTGTCAACCAGGCCATTTGATGTTTCGACCAAAGATTGATATATTATCACACAATATTTCATTATATCATCAATCGATAAGTAGTTACCTTGTTTAGAGTAGTTGCCACGTCGTGTACCAGTTGTGGTACCCGTGGCACTGCGATCAGTTCGTTTGTAAAAGTCAGTCTGTTCGAAACATCTCGACTAGTAAAGAACCTGCTGCATTCGAATTTGTTTTAAATAAAAACGAGGCACATAAAATATTTTCCTAAAAGGGAGTAGGTAAATATACAAAGATAACATTCAAACATTACTATTGTTAACTTTCTAGACAACGTTGCTCGACAACGTTACAGTTCTTGCTATAAACGAAATGAAAAAAAAATTGGTACTGAAGTAGCAAGACAAAAAACTATACGAGTAATGACATTTTGTAGCGATTGCCCGGAAAAGTCGTTTTTATGCATCTCTTGCTGTAACAAAATCAACCATTACATGTCATTATTAATTATTGTAAATATAACAATTAAAATAAACTTATGTGCTTTGTTCTATACTGCATTTTGTATAATGTCTCAATCTTTTAGTAGAAATATTTCTTTACAGAATTAAATTTGTCATAAACATATATTTTCAGCGCATGAAATAAATATGTCTGAGTGTACCACCGATGGTACACGTGGCACGGAAGGTGTTAACGGCTGATTTAATTCGCGAGGACCTGAAATTTGCTACAAGTATGGAACAACATCTTCTTACTCATGATCCTGACATGGAGCGTGCATTAAATTTTCAACGTAGTCTTAAGTTTTGTGTAGCTGGATATCAGAAATTATATAAGTAACTTGAGAAAAGCAAAAAAAAACAGCCGCTAATAATAGACTTTGTAACAACAAAAAACCAACAGAGGCCGTTAATAACGAACGAAATTCTTCATTTGAATCAAACCCAACAGTTGTGCTAGACATCTGATATATCTACTGATGATAGCAGTTTTGATCCAGTCCGTAATAAACTTGCACACTTGTTATCAAGTAGCGATGAATAGCTGCGAAATTGATATTTATTCCTAATTTCAATTTAAATTTTTATATGATGTATGTACTGTAGGATCCCCAATTCTAACACCAATTTTAAGTTGGTGTTCGGGTCGAGAATCGATTGCAACACTTTTTACTACTAACTATGAAGAGTTTTATTTCTGAAGAACCAGAGTTCACGCGTGGAAGTACGTCGAACGAGATTACTATGACAGAGGTTTTCTGTAGATTGTGAAAATTAGAGCTTGACCCCTGAGTTTTGGGGGTGTTTTTATAAGTGACGTGGAAGGGATGGATGACGACTTTCAAGTTGCATCTTGCAACGCGAGCGTGACTTTTGCTCAGATGAATAATCCCAGACAGACTGGAATATTGCAGCAATATTGCAGCGTGAATATTGCAGCAACATTGCTGCTACATTGCAGTGGCAATATTGCAGTGTGAATATTGCACTGGTAACATTGAAGTGTAAATATTGCATTAATATTTATATTAATGAATACTATAAAACAAGCAAGTGAAGATTAAAATGTGATACTAACAAGGAGAACGCAAGTCTTCGGGTCACCGATTTGGTTGAATCTTTGTATACTTGTAGAGAAAGTCGTCGTGATTATGAATATACCGCATTATAGGGGCAAACACTCAATGGTTTTTAAGATATTTACAATTAAAGTTTCATTGCCCTACTTAAGTGGAACTGTAGAACGTAATATCAAGAGCTACCGTGGCGCAACGGCAACGTTCTAGGTTCGCACAGAAAAGGCTAGGGTTTCGAATCGCGTAGGGTAATTCAAATTTTTTTTTCGAATTTGCAACATTCACAATATTCCCGCAATATTGCTGCAACATTCGCAATATTCCCGAAATATTGCTGCAACATCCCCGGCAATGTTGCTGCAATATTCCCTGCAAGGTTTAATATTGCAAAGTAATATTGCTGCAATATTCCAGTCTGTCTGGGATGTAAAGGAAAGTCACGGTGGCCCTTGTACAGAGTGTTTCAAAAGGTTTTGTCATGGCTTCGGGGGGTTGTTCTAGAGCTCGGATTGGATGAAGATTTGTGAAAATTACTTGCCGCAAAATTATTTGAGGAATCCCCGATTCAAACTGGCTGGGCCATCTTCTTCGTATTGTTACGTAGGTAAAATGTCTGAGAGGAACCATGGGTCAGAAGTGAACCGTTCTCCCGCAAATCGACTTTTAATTGGGCCCCCGCGACTGAATTTTCGCTTAGTAAGTGAGACTACCAGCTGATCCTTCGGAATATTTCGATGTAACTTTTCGAAGGCTAGGAAGACGTCAATGACGTGCGTTCGGTTTCGGGTTCGCTCAAGGGACCTCCCGGGGAGAAGAACATAAACACTTGCCGTTTTCTTAGTGGTTCGGTGACCTAGTCCCCCAATTTCTAATGTCGTGTAGCACGCCTCTGCTTTAGCTATTCGAACCAACACGGGTATCTGGTGTGTTTCTGTCCAAAGGATCAGCTGGTAGTCTCACTTACTAAGCGAAAATTCAATCGCGAAGGCCCAGTTAAAAGTCAATTTGCGAGGGAACGGTTCGTTTCTGACCCATGGTTCCTCTCAGACATTTTACCTGCGTAACAAGACGATTGCGAAAAGCTGGTCAAACAAATAAGTTGAAATATTCGCTTATCGTGAATTTTGCTGCAGTTTTTTGTTTGCAAATCTCCATCCAATCCGAGGTGTTGAACAACCCCTCCAGCCATGACCATTAATTTTTTGACACCCAGTACAGTAGTCATCCTTGCCTAAATATTGTGAGGAAAATGCCGAAAACACATGCGTCATCCAACAGTACTTATGGACTAAATTTTCACTGCACACTAATTTTAATTTTTTTTGTAATAAAAATGTAATATGGATTTCGTTATTACTTTATTTCCACGGTTTTTTGGGAAAATATTTAGAGTTTTTTCATCTTACACGATTTTTTGAACTTGTAGAACATATCCCCAAAACAATATGCTGCACATATTTTTTTACACGACTTTTTTTGCACGGTTTTCTAAAGAACATATCTACTTTGCAAAAAAAGAGTTGGGTGTACATGTTAAATATTTCTTCAAGAACTTTCTCTCAGGTAAATAATAAAAATCAGCGGTCTGATGGTCAACGAAGACGAAGGCAATATTTACGAAGAAAGAGGAATTTTGAAGAAAGCGAGAGTCTGCCGGGCGCTATACTTTTTGAAACTGTTAAACCAACATTTGGCAGCTATATGCGCACGAATGACTAAAGCGCGCGGGTACCCAGACAGCCTGGAATATTGCAGCAATATTACTTTGCAATATTAAACCTTGCAGGGAATATTGCAGCAACATTGCTGCAATATTTCTATGTCCGCCTCTTTGTAGCTTGCAGGAATATTGTGGCAACATTGCCGGTGATGTTGGAGCAATATTGCGGGAATATTGTGAATGTTGCATCAATATTGCGAGAATATTGTGAATGTTGCAGCAATATTGCCATGTTTTTCGACTATGTTATCTATGTTTATGATAGTTAAAGATAAGCATCATGCACCGACGATATGTCTCAAGTCGGACGTTATTCATAAAATGTGGGTAATACCGAAGTTGCGGAGAGAATACTTTGTTATGGGATTATGTCATATATTATTTGAATAAAATGTTCTTTTATGTTAATAATGCTATGTTATGAAGGCAGTAAATGTGTTTATGAATAGATTTAATTTTCATTCTTAGTATCACATTTTAATCTTCACTTGCTTGTTTTATAATATTCATTAATATGAGTATTATAAAGTTAATATGAACATTAATGCAATATTTACACTTCAATGTTGCCACTGCAATATTGCTGCAGTATTCACACTGCAATGTTGCTGCAATATTGGCAATATTGTGCAAGATTTGCAATACTGCTGCAATATTCCAGGCTGTCTGGGGTATTGAAAAATTAGACACTTGGCTTTAGCTGTATGTACATACATGGAAATACTCTCACTCGATGGACGTGTTACATACGACCCTGAAAAATTTTTTATTTCAGCGGCCCTGAACCTTCTATTTTTCATTTGATACCAGTCGATCGTTAGAAAATTTACGTAGAGATGTAAACCGAAGGGGTCTCGCTGTACACGATCACTGTCCGAGCAACTAGCATAAACAAACCACGATCCCCTACAATCCTGACAAGACATATTCCATGCTGCCTTGGTCCCCTAATATCCCTTCCAGAGTCCTACCACCTCCACTCATTTTTCCCCAGTTTTTCTAAAACCGAGCCCTATATAAGCGAGGCATTTTTTGCATCCTTGGGTCCAGTATTCAGTAGAACGTCACGCTGTTACTTAGGGTACAGAAACTTAAAAGTCACGACTTTCGCATTCGCTTGACTATTGTAAGTATAAGACGTGGAAACCCCCGCGAACCGACGCGTGAATTTCGGCTAAGTTTAGAATTTAAGATTCATCCATTGTAATTGCATATTGAACCACTATTGATTATAACTTTGAATATACGTTTACATTCACATTGTGACATTTCAAACGTCTTAGTTATTTCAATTTACTTCCTTTAATCTTCATGTAACAGAGCAACGACCTCCCTTATTCACACTTACCGCTCGGGGTGAATAAGATTTTTAAAATTAAAGTTACGGGTGTTTCATTAGAAGAGAAAGAGTCTACGGATTGTAACAAATTCCATTTCCTACTACTAGCTAGTGGCGGTACCCCCGTATCCTTTGGTACGGGACTGATCCGCTATACTAACGCGAAAGTACCGCGAGGTGCCTTTCGTTATTAACGGGCATACGGCGACCCTATAGTTAGCCTATAGGTTAGTCCGGTCCCCGGATATAATTCCCTGGATATTATTCCTCAACTCGTTGCAATCCTTAGCTCCCGCAATAAAAATTGTATTAACGCATTCGGTCTCGTTCTGCCACTCGCTCGGCTCGTAACAGACGTATGCCAACTGTCGTGTCTCGTCCGTCACGCTTCATCTCTCATCCTCGTTCATTCTCACATTCCCCTTTTTTTGAAGACACACACACACATGAATGCTTTCACTCTGATTCCTTCATATATATAAAATAAAACCTAAATAAATACTCATTATACTCATATGGTTTTATCGTACTTATTAAAATATACTTACAACCTGAAACTAACAGCAAAATACATTGTTTTTCAAAATGGAACAATCATTTCGATGCGGAGGTACTATTTAACTAATTTCACATCTAATATAAGACCTTGACAATTAATGCCAAAAGATAGGATTCCAGAATCATCAAATATGTTTTAATATTATCATATATAATATTTTAATAATTACATTTATGAAATTATTAAAGTAATTTGGAAAAAACAGTTCGTAGAATTCTAGGTAAAAAAGCTAAGTTTTCATTCGAAAGAACGAAAATGCCTGAAAATGCAACTCAACAATTTTGAAAGCAAGTACAATCACTTCGGAATTATGTAGTTTTTATTGCTTTCCTTTATTTTATAGCACGTGCCGCATTATTTTCTGTACAAAATTGTCAATTATTTGCTTAAAAAGATAGTATCAAGGACACAATTACAGGTTGGTTTCGTGTAAACATCTCGTAATTCGTGTAATCATCGACAGAAAAGAAATACTAGATTAGGGAAGCCCTTTATTTGATCGCTACATGTGTCCTTGGAAAAGCTCCGCCGGCTGTACCTTCCCATGCACTCGAGAGCTCGCTGATTAACTTACCTTTCACTTGCCAGGCGCTAACGTATTGCCGCGAGCGTGCTGGCGCAATAAGCGCCATTCGCACTTAACCACTCGCGATGGAGAGACGTGCCATGCACGTCGATCACGGAAATCAAAAATACGTGCTGAGGTTACTCGTCGACTAAGGTTATTTGTCAAAGAACAGTTTCGGATCGCCCCACGCCGCGTGTAGGGTAAAACCAAAGTATTATTAGTGGAAAAAGTATGCTCAGATATGCCTTAAATCAAATACGATTAATAGATTTTAATGTTTTTGGACTTCTGGCGATGGTTTTAGCGAATTCGACCACTACGTGACGCCTTACGGTGAAATATAATGTTGCATTCTAGCACGCGCGTTTGTAAATATATTTCCAGCGTAAGTAGTTAAAAAACTCTTTGAATCCTATCTCTCACAGTCAGTCAAAGAATACATTGCTGCCGCCGCGGCCACCTGACAATACATTTTACAATCCTGTCTAGTCTCTCGTCAACAAAGTGTTCATAGCTTTCTACATCACCCATGAGGTACACTTGCAAATGCGTTTTTTGCAGTGGTATCCCCCTTAGACGATTTCCACCGTATCGATGTCCTTTTCCGCAGAATCGTTGGTGGAAAATTGCGTTAAAAAATAAATTACGAAACTATTTTCTTGTAATTATACAGATGACGGTCCATCCATTTCATTGATTTTCAGATATACCTCCAGGATCACGATTCTGAGCTACCCTTTCCTATACATGCATTATAGGCAAAAACGAATGAACGTTTTCCGCGTGCGGTATGAGCCACGGGGTAAGGGGATACTGTTGCTCGCACCGCCTATCCCCACCACATCGATCCTGGACACTTGAGATAGACTAATGACAACCGAAAACAAAACATTTCATTCGTCGTTTCCATTCCAAACTCTGAAATTTAATTTTTTTTTGCATTTTAACGGTAATAGTTATTTACGTTTTTTTCTGCCCAAAATGATTCTGTAAAGTACCGCGAATACAACGATGTATATTATTTTGATGTTATAAAGGTTTCAATATGTTGAAACAATGTACAAAGCGGAGCAACACCGAAAATGCCCCATTTTTATGAATATTTTCCAATTTACCCTAAAAACTAAACGTCCAAAAAAAATTTAATAGCAGGAGGCGATAGGGCAGACGTTTTTCTTGAGGAAAGCATACAAAAAGTTGCAACAAAAATTTTGTTTTCGGCTGAGAAATTAAAATATTTCCGCAAGACATTTAGTTTCATTCGCTCACAGGGCCCAAGGCCCAAGACAATATTCTTTCTCCGCAGGTAGAAGTCGCGTCCGTCCAATAGGGACGAAACAACACAATAAAAAAAAGGTAGATGTCGTCATTTGTCTACAATGGCTCTCGCATTTTCAATTGTTTATACCTTCAGCTTTGAACATGCAAAATTGCAAACGTGTAATAAACAGTACACTGTGTCAAAACTTAAATAACTTTCCCAAAACGGAACCGTAATGTCGACCCGCGCGGAATAAAACAATAAAAAAAAGATAGATGACGTCATTTGTCTGCAATGGCTCTCGCATTTTCAATTGTTTATACCTTCAGCTTTGAACACACAAAATTGCAAAAGTGTAACAAATAGTGCTCTAAGTTAAAAGTCTTTATACCTTTCGGAACAGAACTTAAATTACATGTTAATTGTTAGAGGGGATTAAAACGGCAGTAAAAGATCGTTTGGAAAAATAAAAAATTGTAAACATATCCCAAAGAAGTGAAGATAATAATACATATACACAAATACCATTCTCACCTACCGTTACGGAACAATTGTTGAAAATGTCTAGGGCATGATATAAGTGTGTAAAAGCAATGTGCGGAAAGTGCAATTTTGAGGCCTGTTAATTCATTATTGCAGATTATTTTTTGGTATAATTTTTTCATTTTCTGTTTATATGGACATTCTACTATTGATTTACAATAAAATTGTATACATATGGACCATTACGAAAATTTACTTTTGTCCAGCTAGATCGGCCACATTACATACTGTGCGACACAGCGAATGTGCGGCTCTTTAGGCCAGTCGCGCGTTAGAATCGATAATGACGTCAGAACGAGGGATGCCTCTATCCAACAGACGAATCAGAACAAACCAGAGGTCAGAGGACTTCTTTTGTTTTTGCGAGTAATAGCCCCATCGATAAATAACCCTACAATTAGTCGACGTGCCCCGCACGTTATTCTGATTTCCGTGAGCGACGTGCGTGGCACGTTTTTCCAGCGCGAGTGGATAAATACGAATGTGGCCGTAACCCGCAACCATGCCTGTGCCAGTAGGTTCGACCCTGACGCCGAGAGTAGGTGGCCTTTCTCCAAAAACGGCTCTAGCGTGCAAAATGTCTGCACCTCTGCAGTAGATAATTGATTGCTACATGCTGACGTATATGTTGCGACGGACGTGCACATATAGGCAAAATACAATATAGTAGTAAACAATGTTTGTGCCAATATCTCAAAAACCAAAGCCGAGCAGGGATTATATGTATACAAAAAAGTTGTTCAAAATCATGGTCCAAATAACATATCCAAAAATCAATGAATTCGATGAAGTGGGACCTTTTCTGTATACTTACCAAAAATGTTAATTATCTACCTAGTCTGGCATGTTCTACTTTTTCCCCGATCTGTTGTAATGCGAACTCGATGTTTCGCGTTTGCCGAAGTTACCAAACAAGAGAACTTTTAATTTTCAATATTATATGTTCGAATGTAGACACGTTCGTTCAGCAAGGCGGTATCGATTAAGATTAATGAACAGAATCAAATAAAATTATGAATCTGTTGAGTAGAATTATGAGTTTCGGTGAAATTAACCACTTGACATACAAATAAAATGCGCGTCGACGCGTCCGTAGAATACCAATTAATTTGGCCATTTAGGAACACTCATATACAAGCTCAGAAACAGGACGTTTTATTTTGAAATTTACATGCTTTATAACATTTAATAAGGTTGATAATTAATTAATACCATAAAATAATAATTTAACAGTTTTTTAACGTGTGATACTTCTCAAAGCATTTAGGAATATGTAGTGGAACGAGACATGTTTTACACTGCCAAGTCGTTTCACTTCTTATATTGTGTTTCATACACACATGGCATCTTTTTGCAGGATGTTGCTTTTTATTTGTCGCAGGTATGTGTTGAGGAAAATGTGCCCAATGTTTTGCTTGATGCGTGCGAGGTCACTGCTATACTGATTACCGTTTTCATTGCGATTTTTTATATTGACCTACTTGCCGATGCGATTTTGTTATCGGTACTGTTGAGAGGGGGAATGTATCTTCAACAATCTAAACAAAACAGCATCGATGCACGAACGAAACATCTAATCCAATAATATATCCGGTTTTAGCCAAAAACAGTTCTTGACGTCTCGGAGACGTCAGAGTCTACAATGGCACATGAAATGGATGACGTCTCAGAGACGTCATTGTATGTCAAGTGGTTAAGTGAATTGAGCTTTGAGTAGAATTATGAGTTTCGGTGGAATTAAGTGAATTGAGCTTTGAGTAGAATTATGTGTTTCGGTGGAATTAAGCGAATTGAGCGTACAGTAGAATTATGAAAATTACGAGAATTATGGGAGTCGGCGGGAAGAGACAAAGGGTTTTAAAGATTATAGGGAAATGGGTGGGAGAAGGATGACGGAGTTTCAGAGTCGAAGGATCAACTGAAAAATAGGGATTTTGGACTTGGAACGGTGATTTGCGGATGAGTAATGATAGTGGTGACTGAGGATCGAGTCACTGCGTCGAAGTACAAAATATTTGCTACGATATTACTAATCCTAACAACGAAGGGTCAGTATATTACACTGTTTTTTCAACTTGTTTGGTATGTGGTTTACATTCTTTAAATCGTTTAATAATATATCGTATTATACTTTCACTCCTATTAATTATTGCAGTGATATCTTTATAACTTTTTCGATTATAACAATAGTAAATAATTAAAACATCTTCTGAATTTGTCTGTTCTATTTTTTCTATTATTTTCATTGAAGTCACATTAAAACTAAGAATGACATGTACTAAAAAAACATACATATGTATGAATCACGTGAAAATAAAGGATATGCAATTACCAGACGGAAATTCGGATATTTTATCACATTTTATAATGAAACCAAAATAAACGATTCTTAGTGCCAGGTGATTTATGTCAAACAACTTATATTTGTTCAATTTGCTTGCAATGAATAAGTTTATTGATTAAAAATCGCTAAATATTTAATAAGAATGCGTTAATATATTTATTTCGAAATTTCTTTTCGATTATTAACAGATGGTAGAATTTTTCAAACTAAAAATCTAGCAAATATAACGGTGTGCGTCCACGGTAGCGAACCTAGGGCACGTTCAATAATTTAGCTGACATGTGAACGATTTATAAATTCATTTTTTCTGTAATAAATAACTCATGGATAGGAGCTGATTTTCGTTATTTAAAAAGATAGATACAAAAACTACTCGGTACGTCAGATAGTAAATAACATTTGGGAATACTTGGCACGCGTACATAGAAAGGTTCCCCACTACTGGCATACGCGGTGTACGATTCTAATTGTAAATGAAACTGAACTACACATGATCGAGGAGACTATTAATATTATGAAGTTCCTAAAATAGCAGTAAATGATAACTATGGTGCAGAAATTAATTATCCGGGTTGTTAATTATTATAAACCAATAATTAAAGCCAAAAGGGATCTTACAAAGTCTGAAATGTTGTAGTTGTATGAACGTATCAGTCCAAATTGTTGTTTCTTTGATTGTTGCGTAACTTCAAAATCCTTAAGATCCTATATCATGTCCTTGTTAAACAAATTGAAAAACGTTTTTAATAATTATTCACCACAACGACGCAAATGTATACGTTCACCACGAAGCAATGCAGAATGGTATAGAAACTGCGTCACATTGGAAGGTACATGCACGTGTTCTTTTTGACGGTCAATGAAATGACGCACACGTAGTAAGGCATTACGATGTTATACATTTCTAGGTCAATAGCAAATCTTACGCAACGAGTTAGGTAGTTGTCCGCAACCACCGCGAGTGGTGTAATGGTGCAATGTAAATAGCTCACTTTTCGAATAAATTGTTTCAATTAAATAAACTTTTATAGGAATCAGCAATAATTATATAGATCTTGAAACTATCGAGATATTCACATGTGATCAAATATAACGAAATATTTAAACACATACTTGAGGCATTTGTCTAAATTGCATTTATATTTAAAACGTGCAATTCGAATTTTAATATTCTTCTATGTTTTATTAGAAAAATATTAATGAAGTTTAAAAATTTACATCGTTGTACATGTTCTACATTTAGATTATTAAAAAATATTAATATTTTTATCTTTGATTCCTTAAACACGTGTAATTAGTATCTCTTCAGTTTAATATCAATTATTCTTATCTGATACTTTGCCTGACTAAAAAAAGATACCTAATAAAATAGAAAGAACAAACAATCAAGTTTATCATACCACAGTAAAACAAATGTCGACATTTTAACATTTCATTATCTACATTGTTTATATATTTTATCATACTGTTAAATATTTCTAATACGTAATGATATGAGAAATATTTCATCATATCAAATTAATAACAGAGGAATTGAAATAAAATTTATTAGTTAATTTTTACAGTATCTTATAAAAAAAGAAAAACGAATAAAAAATACATTATTTTTATTGTTTGTAATATTAAAATTTAATAAAATGATAATATTTGCAATTGTTTTCTGTGTTAAGCTATTTTAAACATTTTCCGCTGCATGGTGTGGATATTTGGATTAATAGTTCTTTTTACTCTACTTGTATTATAGAATGGAAATATGCTACCAACGTAAGCACATTTGCTTTCACTCACATTTTTTTCTTAACTCCATGTATAAGTGCAGTCGACAAAATAACATGATATCATAGGCTACATTAGATAAGAAGGAAATTCCCATCGACTTGGTTCAGTTATACGATATATGTATTATTCCATTATGCAGTATAAGACTTTGAAAATATACATTTTATCCATTGCAGTCTAGTTCGAGCTGTAGCATTCAATCTTCTTTTAAAATATAACCGACACGGAAAATTTATAGATCTTATCGGAATATTTAAATATTAACTTTTCGAGAAACTGTACGTGATCGTTAATGGAAACAAATATGAATAATGTAATCTTTTCAATGAAAAACATAATGGTATTTTTTTTGTTCCCTTTTCCCTGGTGGAAATATATCTACAACTTTTTATGCGACTCGACAACAAATTACAATTTTCTACAACATTTTGCGTGGTGGTAGAAAATTGTAGAAAATTGCAGCTCGTAACTACAATATTCTACGACATTCAACGTCTCACTAAAACTTACTCGATTCTCTTATGTAATAAATTGTAATAAGTTGTAGAGCACTACAAATTTTTACAACAAATTACAACTTGCTACTCTAAGACAAATGGAACTTGAAAGAATGATCTCTATTAAAACACGGCTCGCGTAGTTTGTTGTAGTATTTTATAGAATACTACAAAATTCTACAACTTTTAATGTCCTATCTAAAAATTTAGAAAATAGCCTTCAAAAGTCTAGCGCGTAGTTTCAAGAATGTAGTAATTTCAAAAATATTATTGTTAGTCATACTTTATCAATTATTTTGTAGCTTATTATTGAACAAAAGGGTCTGAATTTATTAGAAATAATAAGTTACAACGTATATTATTAACACTAATCTAATAAATTTAGTTTTTTAAATTATCTCGGTGATGCTTGATACATATATACTTAACAGCGTTCAGATTATAAATGTTCCAAAAATTATTATAAAATTGTGTAAAGTTTTTTTTATAAAAAGTACTATAAATGTTACATATGTTAAATATGTTAAATATGTTTTTATAAAAAGTACTATAAATGTTAAGTTTATTATTAGCTGCGTTAAAAATGGTAAGCGTAACGGATGTATTATATAACCGAAACAAGCAAAAGTTGTACAAAGAAATAAATTTAATTAAAGATTCTTGAAATACTGTATTTTTCATATGAATAAAAAGAAAATTATTTTTTATCTCTTTGTTTCACCGTTTTTTATCTACAAGATTGTTGTACAATCAAAATTGTAGTGACTAAATGAAGAGTAGGTTGACTTTGTTGTAAAAAGTTGTTGAAAATTGTAGTGCCTATAGCATAGAATGTTGTAGTATCTTTTAATACAACGTATTTTGAACCCGTATAGTATTTACAACTTTTTACAACTATTCGCAAAATTCTAAAATACTATCCCAATCCGCGTACTAGGTTGTAGAAATTTGTTGAAATTAAACACAGTGAAGATAGGGTTAAGTTGTAGAAAATTGTTCAATGTTGTAGCAATATATTGTAGAGAATTGTAGTTCGTTGTAGATATATTTCCACCAGGGTTGGCTTTAAGTACTATGATAATTCCACCTAGTACTTATTACCTACCTCTCCTACAGATGAGTTTGGAATCACCAAAGCTGACATATATAACATATAGGTGAAACTTCGTAGAGGTGATGAAGTATTTTATTATTGTGGACTGATAGAGACTCAGAGACTTTAACTTCATATCCACCATAGCAGCACAAGATAATTTAAACCCTTTAAAAACTATGACCAAATATATAGCATCCATTCTACTTTTTAGCATTACATAACAATAATATACTGATCTCCAAAATTCATACCATAGGAGCATAATGTATGTTATAAATATAAAACGACTAAATGAGCTAAATTTTACTTGTAAAATTTGGATGGTTCATATATATAAGTACGCTCGCTAGGGCTAAAGTGATAGTAATTGTGACTATAATTCTTACAGACAATTCAATTCATGCCTCAAGCACAGCATTATCTTTAGACCCTTTAAACTATGTCCTAACTATTTAGGTTTATTTGTCATATAGATTGTGATTAACATCTTATATAATAAATTAGAGAGTCACAGCAGAATTAGTTCATGCAGGACATCCCAGTGGGTATAACGATTATGCATTTTTTAACTTCTTATCTGTAGAAGACATGGAGTAAAACTGTATACATTACATATTGTGAATATACATTGTTTTAAACAACATATAAAAATTTTCTATATTTGACAGCATTACTTAAATATCAGTAACTGCACTTAGTTTAATAATGTTCGAAATTTTTTTAGACTCACTTTATATGCTTTTATGCACATTTCTAAAGCTGAAAAACTAAGAGTTTGTCACCAACTTACAATTTCTATTCAAAGATTTTCTATTAATTGGAAAGTAACTAAGTTTAAAAATCATCTTAGAATACTAACTCAAGGATGGCTTTCACCAAGTCATTGTGCCTATAATGTGCTTACCTTTATTCCAAATTTATATTCCAAAGGTTTCAAAATATTTGAGAACTGTTCAAAATATACATGTATGCTTGCATATAGTTTTACAATTCTTTTCTGTTTGTTTGTATTGTGAAATACCTATACCTCTCCAACCCACATCTCCAAAAATATTTGTTACTGTTGCTGTATAAATAACTACTGGCTTCCCTTTTTGGGCCTTTACAATTAAATTAATTAAGTGGCACATAAATTCTTTTATCAATCAGCATAAGATGTACTAGTCTGTTTTTAATTTAAGGTATCAACATCTCAAACTGTAAGCCATTGTACGGACCTCATTGTCAGACTTATTCAGTAAATCGTTCTTCCTGCAGGTCCGTAACACAAGTTAAATTAGCTTAATTCATTGCTTTCAGCTGCATAAGTAGTTTGTATTTAAATTTATAGCTGTATAGTGTTCGGTTTAAACTACAATTGATGTAATGGTGCGAATTTGTTATTAGACGTACATTGGAAAACGGCATAAATTCGTTTAAGATTCGATACGAAATTCACTTCAAAATTGATATAAATTCGTCGAAGTACGAAGCGCGTACAGAAGATAGGACTTTGTCAAGGTACAGAAAAATCTGCGTCAAAAGTAATTGGTATTTTCAAGGAACTTTTTCTCGTATTCTGAGCGAGTGGCTTGTAGCTATATATTAAGATTTATGGGCCCACACGGTCTACACTAACTAAACTGGACAGCCAAGTCAGCCGGAGGCCTTGAAACCCTTTTCGGGAGCACGTGCGGGTCCCCAAGCTGTATACACGAACATAACTGACAAGGGAACATAACGAATCTGTACACGCCGATTTTTATGAAACTTGCATGAGAAGTAATTCTCGAAAAAATGTTTAACACGTATTTTTTATATCGGTCATTGCTCATATAGAAAAGGTGATAATACCCCTCAAAGTTGAAGGCTGAAAATACATTTCTTACAATATCTCGGAAACTAGAGGGCAAAGAAATCATTCATTTTTTAATTGCATGTTCTTTAACAGAAAATTTAGCTGCATATAACAGAAGGTGCAAGAAGTTACTTACTTAAACGATCAATTTATTTAACATGTGATATGTTTGTTAATTTTCCTTGATAAACGTTCTTCTGCTCCGAATAAATATATATACGTAAACTCGGATATCAATTAGTTGATAGATGTTTTTGAAATGTTTGGAGTTTTGACGTTTGTAGATGCAAATTTGGTCTTTAACGCGATGACTGCCACGGAAGTCTTGAGGATTTTGGTCTAAAAATTTATTTGCTTTAAACATGTCACATTATTCAAAACTTCATTTGTAATACAAGTTTGAGTTAGGTCTAGCTAATATTTCCTCAGCTTATTTGTTACAAAATTTTAAAGAATACCCGTAACCATAGAGCAAGATATGGCTTGGGAGATTCGGTGAAACATCAGACATGCTCCATAATTATTTTCTACACAATATATATTTTTTAATCATTTGCGAATACTTTAAAAACATTTTAAAATGATTATTGATTATTTTTATACTCTTGCGGAACAGAAAAAAAAATTAAACCTCGGACGCGAACTCGCGGCAAAAAAGTGCATAGCGATTCCAGAGCTGACACTCTAGATGCGTCGCCACTGCTGCTGTTAAATGGATGTCCAAAATTCTAGTAGATAACCGAACAAACAGCTTACAGACAAATGAATTACCTAAACTCTTTCCATTCTCATGCAATTGTCTCGAATGGAGAAACATTGAAAAATCACAAATTGAACATGCAAAATGACAACTAGTCTTTACGTTTCAGATCGAAATGCGTCGGAAAAATCAGTTTTTGATTTTCTTTCACTATGGCGCAGGCGGTTCGAAAATTTGAATAAAATTGAGGATAACAATCGTGGGTATCAGATTGTTAATGTAAAAACGAAAAAGTTGTACCTCGAAGATTTCGATACGGAAACTACTTTTTCCCGTTTTTTTTGCGTTTGCGCATTTTTGCCAGGTAGATATTTCAATGGAAAAATCTGAAAAAAAATCTCAAACATATATCGGCGCGTGTAGAATATGACAGAACTTTTTCGAATTTTTTGCATCTTAATAAATACGTGAAAACGGTCAAAGACCTGTCGCAGAGCATTTCCTATCGAATGACACCTCCCCCACTGAAATCGACTAAAGGGCATTTTTGACCCCCTTATCCTGCTATATTCTTTCGTTATGCATCACAACAGTTTATTTCAAAAGAAGGGTATAGAACATTATTTCGGAGTAATAGCACACATCAAAATTTACAAAAAGAAAATAGATATAGCAATATAGATATCTAAATTAATATAAAAAATAGTACTTACACAAATCTTAGGACTAATGTTTTATAAAAAACATCAAAAGATATTCTGTATGGTATTGTACACATTATTCGCAAAGATACGTTTTGCGTAATATACAAATTGAGTAATTACTATTAGAAATGCACATTACCTTACATAACAATAAATAAACTAATATTCTGTACAGACTCAAAGTTCAATGAAGTGAACAGACTTCAAACAATTCTTCAAGATTATTACTTAAGTATAAGTACCACATATGTTGGGAATTACTGCCCGAATTCAAAATTTACGAACACATCATCCAGTCAGAGGCTTACTGAGTCTGATAAAGTCGATCATTTATAAGAACTTGCAAGATCGAGCAATCGCAATGAACACAACTCACAATAGATTCATGCGCCCAATGTTACAGTGAAATGAAGATATTCCATGTGATTTGCATCATTTTTGAGTTTAACTTTAGTGTTTATAAGTTTCGACTTATACTATACAGTCATCGTTGAATTTTTGCTCAAGGAACACATTGGTTTCAAGCTTTTGCTATTATTAAATGCTAGTATTTAAGTACTAGTAAGAGAATAAAAAAAAAGTGAAAGGGGAAGAAAGGAAAAGAAAGGATTAAAAGGGAGGAGAAGGAGAAGGAGAGAAAGAAGTAATGATGCTACATGACAATACAGCAACATTTTTCGGAATGATTGTCGCCTACTATATCGCTGGTATTTCCGGTGAAACGCTGGAAATCTCCGCCAGTGCTTGTATCGGAATTACTAACGGATGAAACAGGAATACCGTTTCCATTGGTATCTATCGAACTTGTTGATATATGCCGATTTTGTGCCCTCTGTTTCTTCAGATCCGATAAAGATTTGACGAAAACTACGGAGACGTGTATGTTGATCTTCCCATTAGAGTCGCCGTCCGGTGTGTAGATCGGCTGCTGAGTACCGACTGGAGGATCGTGTCCTGTCACTGGCGAGGCAAATACGTAAATCCAATGCTAATTTCCCTCTTTGAGGTTCGCGTGAGCTTCCCTTCCATTTAATTTGTTATTCCATCTCACGTAAGCCCTCCACCTACCCCCCGTTTTCTTATGCACTGAAATCGTACTTGAAAGAAAACTCGAGTAGTGTTGTCTAGTGCCATGCGTTAGGTGTGACATGCTTCAGCGGTAAGCGTGAAAAACACTGCCTGAAAAAACATCGTATGCGTCTCTCTACACTTCATACCTATTTACGTAGGTACACGACTTCGTTCGTTCTTTCTTTCGTCCTTTTCCTTCTTCGCAACGACTTAAATTAGTCCGTTCGTACAGAGCTTCTTGTCTTACAAGGCACCTAATTTAATACAGCTTCCAAATAGTTTTTTGCAGATAATAAATTTGATAAATCTGCTACGGCTTTTATATTACTGACAATGAATCTGAATGGCTCGACTCTCGGTTATTAATGCTTTTCCGATGTGAAAATTTCTACATAATAACATACAAAAAGCGTATGTAACAAGTGAATTCCTTTCAACGTTAAGAATTGTTTATTCATGTTTTGTGCATTAGAAATACGGATCCCAATATTGTTTTTGGTTGCATTTTCTTAACAGTTGGCATGCGGGCAACGTACTTTTTCGTTTTTCGCAGTCTGTCACTGGAGCGCGGGTCATGTAAAAATGCATATTTAGTAGATTTGTGCTGGAGAGCGGGTATCATATAATTATGATGGACATTGTATGTATGCTGTTTGCGTTGCTAGATAACGGTTTACATTGTTTCTTCCCAGAAGTTTCGTTTGTCGAGTTACTCGGTCTTTTGCTGAGTTACTTGGTCTTCAGTCGAGTTCATAGCTCCGAAACTTACAAGTCGTGTTTTGTCATTATGAAGCTTGGTTTTTATTATTGATTACAAAATTGATAAAATGAGGCGTCGTGATAAAGATAGTGATGGAGAAATATACGCTGACAGATTACACTGTCCAACAAATTTAAACTTTCGAAGATTATTTATACCAGGGAAGTTTATTTGATCGCCAGACCCTTCCCGTGCGCTCGAAAGCTCGCTGATTGATTTGCCTTTCACTTGCCAGGTTCAGACCTACTGGCGCGAGCGTGGTAGCGTATTGGGGCGACATTCATATCTAACCGCCCGCGATGGAAAGACATACCATGCGCGTCGATCGTGGAAAATAAAACGACGTGCGTGGCACGTCGTCCAAGGTTATTTGTCGAAGAACAGTTTCAGATCGCACCACGTCGCGTGCAGGGTAAAACAAAAGTATTATTAGTGAAAAAGTATGCTCAGATATGTCTTAAATCAAATACGATTGATAGATTTTAATGTTTTTAGACTTCTAGCGATGGTTTTGGCGAAATCGACCACTACGTTACGCCTTATGGCGAAATATAATGCTGTGTCCTATCACACGCATTTGTAAATTAATTTCCAGCGCAAATAGTTAAGAAACTCTGCGACAGCAGAACGCAAGGCCTTCTCGAGTTAAAGAATACATTGTTGCGGCCGCGGCCGTCTTAGCGATACATTTTACAATCCTGCCTAGACTCCCGCCAGCAAAGTTTTAATAGGTTTCCACATCACTCATGAGGTACTATCGCCAATGCGTTTTTGTGCAATGGTATCTCCTGCATCGATGTCCGTTTCTGCTTAATCGTTCTCGAAAAATCGCGTTAAAAGTAAACAATGTGATAGGATTGTAAAATGTATCGCTAAGACGGCCGCGGCGGCAACAATGTATTCTTTCACGCGACAAGGCCTTGCGTTCTGCTGTCGCGGAGTTTTTTAACTATTTGCGTTAGAAATTAAACTACAAATGTGCGTGCTACGACGCAACACTACATTTCGCCGCAAGGCGTCACGTAGTGGTTGAATTCCACCAAAACCATCGCCAGAAGTCCAAAAACATTAAAAACTATTAATGGTATTTGATTTAAAACATATTAGAGCATACTTTTTCACTAATAATACTTCTATTTTGCCGCACACGCGAGTTGTTACAATCTGAACTGTTCTTCGACAAATAACCTTGGTCGACGTGCCACGCACGTCGGTTTGTTTTCCGCGATCGACGCGCGTGGCATGCCTTTCCAGAACGAGCAGTTAGATACAAATGTCGCCCCAATACGCCACCACGCTTGTACCAATAGGTCCGAGCCTGGCAAGTGAAAGACAAATCAATCAGCGAGCACTCGAGCGCACGGGAAGGGGAAGCAGGCGGAGCTCTTCCAAGGACGGCTCTGACGATCAAATAAACGGCTTTCCGGATTTATACTTATGAGATGGAAGCGCCCTTCGGATGATACTATCGCATTGGTGTCGATAACGCGTAGTTGTCCGCATGGCGGCAAAACGCCGATTACGTATTCCTGACAGATATTTTTTCAACCTGTAGGAATTGAAAACTGTTTCCTAAGTTTTTCTTAGCAGTTTTCTCTTCAGTAATACCTACAGAATTCGATCCTGTATAGCAAATTTGTGGTAAATAAATAACTTTTCGTAAAAATGTAAAAATATAACGTAGCAAGTTCGCGCATTGGGACTTTTTTAAACTTTGGCGGTCATTTACAACTATTTAAAACAACCAATTTTAATAATTATATACGCTAAACTATTCGGCGTGTTTTCCTCTATCTTTTAAGAAAAAATTGAACTTCCTAGCGTTTATAGTTTTCGCGTAATACCTAATTTTTTTATCAAAATCGGGTGTTTTTACTAAAACTCATTTTTTTCGAAAACTGAGGGTGATGGAACAATTCTGCCAGCGGATTTGTGTTTAGGATGAGCAACTCTGCGAGGATCACCCAGTCGGATATTGCAAAAAAGATCGTGTTGGACAGTGTTGTCGGACTTTTCGTATGATAATGATTCTGAAAGTCAAGAGACCGAAGAAAGCGACGATGATGACATTATTCCACGTTCTCGAGTGTTCACCCGAAGAAGAAATTCTAGCAGTTCTGAAACCATTTCTGATAAAGCAGCAGATGAATGATCATCGATTGACAATCCTCCACTCCTTCAAGAGTTTTTGGGTCACCCTGGGATAACTGATATGGCTAATGTTCCTGAATCCACAGCTGATGCAGTAAAGTTATTTATAGGCGACGACTTTTTTGCATATTTAGTCACGGAATCAAACACATATTATTATCAGAATAGGAATCAGTTCAATATATCTCGCAAAAATATGAAATGGAGAGATATTACGGTCCCGGAGATGAAGAAATTTTTGGGACTCATTATTTTCATGGGACAAGTTCGTAAAGGCGCGCAAGACGATTATTGGCTAATTGATTCCTGCACAGGTACGCCATTTTTTTCAAAAACTATGTCAAGGGATAGATTTCGCCAAATATGGAAGGCTTGGCATTTCGATAACAATGAAGACATCACAGGCGAATCTGATCGATTATTGAAAGTCAGGCCTATGCTAAATTATTCTTTTCAAAAATCGAATAACATTTACAAACCAAAACAACAAGTATCGTTAGATGACGGCATAATACCTTAGGGGATAATGTTGGAAAAATTATAAAATACGGCATACTCATACCAATATTATCTGAAAGTAACACAGGTTATATTTGCAATTTTCAAGTTTATGCAGCTCAAGGATCACGGTTGATCGAAACGGTATGCACAGTAGTTTCGCCATATACTGATGTCTCGCACCATTTGTATATGGTTAATTACTACACAGCGTCGATAACACGGAAGCCCTTTAACAAAAAAAAGATACGAAGTTGCGGAATCATTAGGAAGAATAGAGGTCTACCAGAGTACCTGAAAAAAACTAATTTCCAAAAAGGAGAAACAATCTTTCGCAAAAAAAAAATATGTATTGGTACAAGTTTGACAACCTAAGAAAGAAGTGAGTCTCGTCTCTTCAATCCATTCCGCGGAAATGAAAGAAAGTAGTAACGTAATGATCGACTACAACAAGTACATGAAAGGAGTAGCGCTTAAGCTATGTATATGATGAATTGTGCATTTTTCAATGCATATGTAGTATATAATTCGACAAAGACGCAAAAAATAAGATATAAGAAATATTTGCACGACATCGCACGGCATTGGGTTATTGATGAACCACCTGAAACCAACACTCAAGAACCAGAGCAAATGATATCAAAACGCGACTCTCCTGGAAGATTATCCATAGATATGCGCAAACACGTATTGGAGAAAATTGTTGGTGCCGGGAAAACGAAAAATCCACAGAGACTGTCGCGTGTGCGCAGCCAAAACAGTGCGGAGTGAAACGAGTTTTATATGTAACTTCTGCGGTGTTCCGCTTCACAGAGGAACATGCTTTGAACGGTACCATACTGTGAAGAATTATTAACGTATTATCAGTTCTATTTGTACTTGTTATGAAAAAATATTTTTGAATACATAGTAAAACTTTAAAAATCGTCTGTTTTCGTGATTTCGTAAAAATATCGTTTTTTTGTTAAAATAATCATAGAGTTTATATTTAAGTGTAAAATAAAAAAGTTTCGTTGAGAAAAACGAAGTAGTTTTGGATTTATTGCGATTTTGCTGAATGACCAAACTCTCGCACGATTCACGAAAAAACGCCCGCTGCACGCGTAAGCCGGCGGCGAAGTATACCCGCATGCCAAGTGTTAAGATTCTAAGGGGGAACGATTTTCACGATCAATAAGTATTTTTTAGACAGTGATAATAAAAGCAATTCAACAATACAGTGATACTACTGACCTCGCAACGACTTTATCGTTCGACGATAAAAGTAACGGACTGATACTAGACCACGTCATAAATACACAATTAATTAGGCATGGTTTGCCATTAATATGGCCGGTACAGTCATTGAAGTTGATCAATCTAGTTAATATGAGTTATTCCTTTGCGATATGTAAAGTGTGTTGGTACATGCGCCCAAAATTTCAACTTCTGCTTTATGGTAATTATAAGATATTATTAATATATGCGCGCAAAAAATGCTCTTTCATTGTCATGAATACTGACATACCACGATTCAGACTGAGAGTTGTTTAGCATTTTGTACGAATAAGTGGATGTTAAAAGTTCCTATATCAAACGTTACTGTCTAAATGTCTACTTACTTTAAAAAGTAATGCAGGCTAGGATGTTCAAAGTTTGTAGGATGATATCTCTCGATTCTACTTCATATATACCTGAAAGATACTAGTAGCACAATGTAAATGCATATCTAATTTTGGAGCGTTCCAAACCAAACTTTACAGTACAGAAACCTGGCAAGAATTCGGTTGAATCAGCTAATTTGTCACAGTGATCGCTGTCGGGTCAGGCGGTCCGCAAAATGAAGCTTCGCTAAATTCTAACACGCGATTTACAATAAATGCCAATGAAGAAGCCAATACTGCTTAACCATTACTAGAGGTATTTAACATAGATGAAGCAACAAAGTTTCCGTGACAGATACATTTTTTAAGAGTAAAGACATATTGTATATGCATATCACATACACAAATAGATTTTGAAATACAGATTACAAATCAAAACTTTGGCACGTGTGATGATGTAGAAAGTAATACAACATAACGTTCGAACGATAAAATATAATTTAAAGAAATAGGAAAGTGACATAGAAAACTGACCTCGCAATTATTCAGGAACACGACGCAGTAGTAATAAAAACAAAGAAAAGCAGATAAATGATCAATATCCAATAGGCTTCATTTGACAATTTTTGAACAGATATTAATATATTGGCTTTTTATGCTATTATAGATGTAACTGATAGAAAACAGTCGAAACTTTATACAATACATTACAGTATATATACATATTTCTCATGAGGTCATGGAAATGTCGAAAGAATAAGTTTATATGGCTTTCACGTATCTTTATCGCAATATTATTTTTCTAGGCCAGTTTGGATCCATGTACAGAAATATAAACGATTAAATGTTAACTTTAATTTTAATCACGATATAAAATGATATAAAGTCATTGCATACTGACATGGCAAATGTTATATTTACCACAGAGACAATACGAATGTATTTTATGTTTGCACAGAAGCTAAACTTTCTAAGCCACCATATGAATTACAAAGATACAACATTTTGCATTTTCTTCACATAATCTGTTTAACAAAGCTACCGTATACCATAGGTTTCACTAAACCCCAACCGGTGCAAGCATAACAAATTTTGGAATGTACCTGATTCCTTGTCAACATCTTCATGAAGAAAAGATTCATTATCCTTTCCCTCGGGAGCTTTACGTACCGCTGATGTCAGTGTGCTGGTATCTGTATCGTTGTCCGTCAATTCTCGTGCATTCACCTCATTCTCCGATGAAGGAATGCCAGCAGTTGAATTACCAACATACGTCTAAAATGCAGCGTTATCATCATATAATTCACTTTCTCAATATTTCGTTAAAGTTTGAACACTTATGTTCTAAAATATGAAATAAAATATACTAAGAAATCTAATACGAGGGTCAGCCTAAAAGTTTCATTTGCATATAACACTTTGCATATTAAAGATATATTGGTAAAATTTGGTGGTAAATCTATTTAGTACTTATGCTATGATGATGTTTTATTATTTTCGACGTAACAATCGCATTTCTTTCAACAATGAAAAATGGCGTGCACGTTAGAAGTAGGCGTCCATGCTGTAATTGACTTTTTTTTTAGGTAATGTCAGTAAAAGTGCTCGACTTAACGGGGAATATGACAACATTATTGCAATATCCATGTTTTCGGATCGATGGAAGAAGATCTTACAATTAAATGTTACTTGGACGAAGAAATCAAAAACGCAATTCAACAATGACTTTTGTGAGTTAATAATACAGAAAGGGTCTAGCAGGATAATGGGGTCAAAAGTGCCCTTGAAGCTATTTTATTTCACGATGCGTCATTCGATAGGTAACTATAAGAAACCATTGTACACAAATTTTTAATCCGATAGCTTGACCGGGAGGGTAGTTATAGGGTAAATTCGAAAAACCAGTTTTTGCCTCATTTTCGCCACTTAATGATGTGTAAAAATGTCGACAAAATTCTGACACATTCTAAACATGATTGCACACGTTAGGAATGATTTTCAGATTCTTCCGTTGCAAGTGCCATGCGCAAAAAATCAAAAACAAAAAAAAAATGGGAAAAATGTAGATTTCGTACTGAAATCT
This sequence comes from Cerceris ruficornis, assembly GCA_963989415.1. Taxonomy (NCBI): domain Eukaryota; kingdom Metazoa; phylum Arthropoda; class Insecta; order Hymenoptera; family Crabronidae; genus Cerceris; species Cerceris ruficornis. The sequence goes on from OZ022526.1 coordinate 1,478,961, forward strand.
TCAAGACACAATTTTTAAATAATTACAGTAAGTACCTGATGTAACCATTAATATGTTCAATTTTTTTCATATTTTTTTTTATATGGTGCAACACTGTCGGAAAAATCAAAAACCGATTTCTGGGACGCATTTCGGGCTGAAACGCGATCAGTATTTGCTATCTTTGCATTATTTTAATACAGTATGTTCATTTTATAGCCTTCAATGTTTCTACACGCGAAATGATACGTGTAAAGAAAGACAATCAAGATAATTAAGTAAAATGTTAATTGTATGCACCTTATATGCCAGAATTTTGAATGTTCTCTCAAGAGATGAAATGGTGCAGTTGCTAGAGTGTCTGCCTGTGGAACCGCTGGACACTTTTTGTCGTGAGTTCGAGTCCTGTGAATGTGATTTTTCCGACAGTGTTGCACCATATCAAAAAAATATGAAAAAAATTGAGCATGTTAATGGTTACATCAGGTACATACTGTAATTATTTAAAAATTGTGTCTTGAAGATTTCAGTGCAAAATCTACGTTTTCCCCATTTTTTTTTCGTTTTTGATTTTTTGTGCGTGGCACTTGCAACGGAAGAATCTGAAAATCATTCCTAACGTGTGCAATCATGTTTAGAATGTGTCAGAATTTTGTCGACATTTTTACACATCATTAAGTGGCGAAAATGAGGCAAAAACTGGTTTTTCGAATTTACCCCATAACTACCCTCCCGGTCAAGCTATCGGATTAAAAATTTGTGTGCAATGGTTTCTTATGGTTACCTATCGAATGACGCATCGTGAAATAAAATAGCTGCAAGGGCACTTTTGACCCCCTTATCCTGCTAGACCCTTTATATCACGATATTATAGAAACCTTGATCGACATGGGAATTACATAGGAAATAGCGCGAACGTTGTACTATGAATTAAAAACAAGATTAATCTCAATAATTGATCACTTCATTATTTTTAATATGAGTGACCCTTTAAACTGACCCTCATACCTTCAATTACTTTACCTGTTGTTGCGCTTGTAATCTAAGGCGAGCTTCTTCTTGAGCATCTTTCTTTGTAGTGAGAACTTTATCTCTAATTGAAGTTCGCCGTACACTCTGGGTACGTGTATTTATACTCTGAGACCTACGCACTCTTCTTCCTTGTGCTTCTCGTAATCGTTTACTTTCTTGTTCCGTCTTCAATTCCATTATGCGCTCCCTGATTTCAGGATCTTCACAAATATCTGATGGTAAAATATTATACTTTCAATTTATCTGTTCACACTTATAGAGTAACCGAAATCATTCGTAGTGATTCTCTTACCAGCAGGAGTTTCATCGTGTTTATTTTTGGCATTCAAATCTGCTCCACTTTGTACAAGCAACTCAAGAACTTCTATCTGAAAACACACGGAAAATTGAAAATTGTTGTACTATTGCTAAACCTGATGTATTACAAACTTACATGCCCCCAACATGCAGCCGCATGAACTGGTTGCCACTTATCATTGTCTTCAACATCAGTACATACATGCTGATCCAATAGAAATTCTACGACTCTTAGGTAACCATTTGCAGCTGCAATATGAAGCTAAAATTCAAATAAGACATGACTTTTTTTTCATTTAATAGTTTTCGAAGGGAAACAGTAATTCTATGATTTTAATCAAACAAGGTGTGTAAATCTGTATACATACAGGTGTAGCACCTTGGTGATCTTTATATTCAAGATCCCCACCTAAAGAAGCTATACTTTGTAAATCTCTCAACATTTGAACCTCTGTTGACGCTCTAGTTTCATCGATTAATTCTTGGGTAACTCCCCGCCTTGCCATTTCCCCTATGTTGTATAAATATTATTCCCTTTAATAATATTGTCTCTTCAATTAAGAGATATTATAAAAATCTTCACCTTCAATACAGTCCAATGTTTTTTCATCTTCACAAATATCGTAAGGCATGTTGCCATCTGCATTAACAGCTAATAAATTAGCTCCTCGTGCAATAAGATTCTTAACTAAATGCAAATGACCGCAAGTTGCAGCAGCATGTAATGGTGTCCATTTTTCACTATCCTCTGCATTAACATTAGCTCCAAATTCAACTAACAGTTTCATCATTTCTTCATTATCATCAATACAGCACTGATGTAGAGCTGTCAGCCCATCTTCATTGGTTGAATCTGGATTGACACCTTTCTTTAAAAGTCGTCTCACTAAAGTTATAAACCATATATTAATACATTAACAGTTATATGTAATGTCACTATAAATATTTACTGATTTTGTTTTCCCTTACCTTCGTCAATATCATTCCTTGCAGCAGCTTCTAGAAGCATAACGTTATCACTAAAATATATGTGACGTTTATTGCTTGTATGCCTAGTTTGATGTCGCAGCCATTCTTTTTCTCGTTGGCGCCATACTTTTAACTGCTGAAGTCTTCGGTGACGAGCCAAATGCAACCGTTCCTGTGTTGTTAACCTCTCAACATGCACCATTTCCGCTACCAAATCGGAATGTTCCATTGCTATTCGTTTATAATTCTTACAACTATATTTTCCTGTGCAAAGATTGAATCATTATTCCATTATTGTCATTGCATAGTTTATACTAGTACTACATCAATGAAGTATACGATGAATATATTTTTAAGTATAGACAATGTCTAAATGTTTACCACTGCAGAAAATTGTCTAATCTAAAGAATAGCAGGTAAAGAGAAGAAATGTTAAAAGGTCGCTAATGTAAAAATGATTTTACGTCAATTAGTTTACCTTTGCGCTTACAAGGCCATGATAGAATTCCAAGATATTTTAAAATTTTGCGGCAAACACTAGACATCATTCTGATATATGTTTAAAGACTTGTTCCCTTAGATTCAGGAAGCCGCACAGAATTGGTGTGGCCCCTTGTACGTTATTTGATATGAATGATAGCATACGTTAATCCAAAGTACCATTATACTTATCAAGTATTTAGATAAGTAAACATACAATATTTGCACAAATGTAGCTACATGCTGGTTTGAAAGCAGCGCATGATCAGTAAGAATAATTTAACATTTGTTAGCTTCATGCTTTTGGAAATAGAAGAGAATACCTTTCTGAGGTTTCTGATTTTTATAATTAATATATATATAGAATAAGAAAGATTATACTGTTCAAAAGCGTTTAAAAAACATTCTGGTTTCTTCTAACTTTGTATAAAAAGATTGTAATATAAATTATATATAATACAAAGTAGTGCACAATCTATAAAGGTGATGGAAAGCTTTTTCTTCGCAAGATAATTCTTTCTGTATGTATGTTAAAAATCGGACTGATAAATTATAAATAAAATGGAAAATATTAATTTAAAAAGAATTGTTCGTAATAGTATGAATTAGTGTTATAATCTGTATTGTTCCTAACATTATGCACGTATTTTTTCTTATGTCAAATTTTGTGCATTAATAAAATTACTGTGATATATATTGCATAAAGGACATTGATCTAAATGGGAAATTAATTATTTATATTATTTCAATATACACAAATTGATATTGAAAATAACAAGATCATCCTATTCTCGGCTAATATAGCTTATGTATTTATCATGAATTTGTAATCCTGCAATTAGTATTATTAATTGTTCTCATTTTATATTATTACTAGATTAATTTAATTTTTTAAAGTTGTACGATATAGAAATTTTATAACATATGCAAGGTAAATAACGCTCTACAACCATTAAAATACTAAGCACCAGTATTTTTACTGAGATGTCATCAATATTACTTTGCTTAGTAAATATTTACTTATACAAAGTCTCACCTATAGTAATGACAGCCATGCTTTGTAGATAACATAAGTAAACCAAAATTTAAGTTTCATTTAGAATACGTAAATAATACATTTAATAACAGTCATAAGGTGACACATCTTAAGCAACAAATAAGATACTTGTATATGTAACGAGTGCATTATAAATATTATTTAAAATAGTGATAAAAACGTGTCAAATATGTAATCTTACATTTGGAAAAATCATAATCTCGTACTTACAAATAATTGAAAGCAGATTTTTGTGTTGAAATGAAAATATAAAAGGAGAAATAAGAAGTTGACGAGAACAATTAACAAGGTATGGGTCAACACAGATTTGGAGATCATTTGATAGCAATGACTCGAGAATCAATTAAAGTAAGACAGATATATTACGGAAATAGTGGCTGTCAGTTCGCTGAAACTGGTACTCACATCAATAAGCGTAGCTTATACGGCCGTTCGTTTACGATCCACTGTTGTGCAGAGATTCGATTGATCGTACTTTCTTTTTTAGTTTACAAATTCAATCTAAATAGAACCGGGAAGGTTGTGCAAATTTAAACTGTACTAAGCTGAGCTAAACAGAGCCGTGACTTCAGAGCTTGACGGAGAGAAAGTCACTATTTCGAATGGCGAAAATGTGACATAATTCGCAAGGTTTCCCCGTTACACCGGTAACACCGAATTAGATCTAATCAAAGCGAGTAATGGAGCCTCACGGCTAAAAAATTCACGGAAATCACGTCGTTTCTGGCCTTGTCGCAGCAGCATGCACGCGAGAAAACGCGTACCTGTCGGTCGCCATTTTTAAACTACCTGTAGGAAATAATTCGCGTGTCGCCCTTCACCGCGCGCAAACTTGGTTTTTTTTTAAATAGTTCTTATGACTGACCTATCGTTGCACGCACGCGCGCGTACCTGCTTTTTTAATCTTATGGTTTACAGCGTTTACATTGTTTACGTTCCATCCTGAGACAAACTTTATTTCCTCGAAATTAACTTTATCTAGATATAGTGTTCAAACTTCAGTCGACAATGAACGAGTATGAAAGTAATTGCTTGTTTTATTTATGTTTGTTCAACGGATTTAATTATGCAAATATTCGTTATTAATCGAGTGACCCTAATGTAGTTACTTACCTGCCGAATACTGCTGATAGTACAATTGAGTATGAACAACTGAGCGGATTAATAATACAGCTTTTCGTTAATCCGTGCAGCCAAGTGCAACAATCAGTACTGAAAGAAATATACATGTCAAAATTATCTTGACTTTTCTATAAGTAGCAAATTCTTGTTTGCATTGATGACATAATCGTTTTGTACTTCCAGAGATACGTATAAGTTTACAATTTATTTATTATTATATAAAACGAGACTCGTAATAAAATATGTGTTGCAGTTATTGGAAATCTAAGCTTGTAAACGATTATAATTAAATTATCGATCGCAAATGAAATATTATATACATCTTTAAATATATTATAAGATACGTATTTGATTTATTGATAAAACAAGTTTAATGCAAATAAATTGTTTAACAGAAATTCTGTTTTCAGATTATTGTACTAATTAATTACATGCTAAAAATTCATGCACACTTTCTATGTTATATATTTTTTACTTTTTTAAAGTTTACCTTTCGGCGTATGATTACATTTCAAAGCATATCATTCTCGCGCCCTTTTAACGTATTGAAGCATTCCATGAAAGTGTGGTATAAACCGTATAAACGAACCTGTTATGCATAGTTCAAATCGGTCGAATGATTCGTTTCGTTCGTTCAGTTGGCGTCAGTTGGATTCGTTGGATTAGAACAGTTTAAAATGTTTAGAATGTTTCTGTTGTTCTTAACGGCTCCTGTCATTCGAGTTTTCCTTCAACGATCTTTATAATAACATTTGCCTATGTAACTGTTGTGTGACCGTTTGCGGCAATTGATTCGCATACAATTTTATGTATTTGCTGAAAGAAATTCAGTTTTGCGAATCCGAGGCAGGATTTGGTTGAGTTAAAAGTAAAAGATAAAATCTGTGTAATACAATCATGGAGTTGCAATTTTATATAAGACGTTCAGTGCACATGTTAAAAACAAATATATGACTGTAAACAATTCTTTTGATCGAACACGTGCAAAGTCTTATAATGTTAGAAATGACAGCATCAGATGAAAATAGAAAAATTATCAACGAACCTTTCCACGAAATTATTGAAAATAAACAATATGCTCCATCATGTAAGAATGTGAATCGAAATAAAAGACAAGAGGGAAGTGAATATTTAGCTGTATTTAGCGGTTTTTTTGCCACTATTGGAAGTTTATTTGGTAAACTTGCTGGAGGTGTTCATGTAGTATCTTGGGTAAGTGCACTACATTTTAATCCTAACCTAGTTTTGTTGCTATTTTTGTATCTTTCATGTATAATTTTTACGAACATTACTTTTTCGCTTGAAATTAATGTAGGTTACATTACTGATAAAGGGATTTCTTCTGCTGTTGATGGTATCAAGTAACACTATTGGCTGCACATTTTTTGTAAAAGGACTAAATATAAGTAAATCGTCTCTACCTTGCACAATTGTTAGTGCTGCTACAAGTTACATCTGCTCCGTAAGTACTTTTATTAATGTTATAATGATTGCGCAGAATACTAAGGAATTTTAGTTACTTTTGTGTTCATTTATACTTTTATTCTTTTGTATTAATAAGATTGTTTGCTTCATGACTGATAGCAATTTAATACGTTGAATGCCCAGTGAGAATCGAATATGCTTCCTATGGGTCCAAGTTCGAACCTTACCGCAGGGTGACAGATTAACAGTATGAATTATAGTTTAAAATGTTATTGATGTTGTCGTAACATACTTGTAACATCCTATTTATTGGCGCAAAGACAAATGTCATACATATACAGGTGAACCCAGATCATTTTTTTTTGTTGAGAAGGGAAAAGCATTTAGGCACCCCCGGTGGTTTTCCGAGGGAATGTGGGGCTCACCGGAAAAGAAGCCTCCGGAATACCCACTAAAACGCCTCCGTATCTCCTCCTTCGACCTGTAGATGGGAGGAGGGTGGTAATGTGTTTATCAGTACATCGCCACCCCCCCCCCCCCCCCACTTTGTGGGACCAGGTCTCCCCCTTATGTTACACAGTTCACAATAGTGACTAGGTACGTGTTATATACTAAATGAGATTATCACCTCCTCTCCTCCCATCCCTTCCGTATCTTTTCCTCCCCTGTGCCTTATCCAAATCTCTTTCATATTGCTTTTTTTCCTTTAATATCCTTTGTATATATCCTTCGATTAATTTCCAGGTTTCCCTGTTCTTTATCCATCATCTGTATTATTCCTTCGACCCTGATTTCCCTCCCCAATTTTAGCTCCAACTCCCTTCTCTCCTGTTCCCATTTCCACCACCCGAAAAATGTGTGTTCTGTGGTGTCAGTGTCCCCACATCCGTACCAGCATTCATCACTATCGCTTTTCCCTATTCTCTTTCTATACGTTTTAAAAATCACGGGACTTGTCATAAATTGGGTCTTATAATAATTTAGTTCCCCCCATCCCTTCTCTTTCCATCCTTTTACTGTTGGGATTAGCCTATGCGTCCATCTCCCATTAGTTGACTCTTTCCACATCCCTTGCCATCTCCTAGCCACCTCTTCCGCGATCCCATCCACCTCTCTCTTTGCGGTCGCATCTTCGTTGTTCCTACCTCGCCCCTCTATTCTCCTCCTCCTGGTCCCTTCTCCTGACTCGCTTCCACGCTTTGAGCTCTATTGGTGTCTGCCCAATGATGACACAGAGTGCATCCGTGGAGATGCTCCTATAGGCCCTTCCTACCCTATCGAAAGCCATTCTCTGGATCCTAAATGAGCAATTTCTATTCGCCTACAACTCCATTCCTTTTGCCCCCATATCTAAGGTGATCAGATTTTTAGATGGGCAAAGCGGGACAACTCTGAAGGAGGGGGGGGGGGGGGGGGGATCAACAAAAATTTTATACAGAATAAAAATAATATCGTAATATTTTTTTATTTTCAACATAAGTACAATTTATAAATATAAAAAAATGTATAATATTTTATTCCTTGACATATTTTTTATTTGAGTGAATTTGTTTCAGTAGATTGTTGCTTGCTAGTACGCAGTACGAACACGAAGTGTATCATCTGAGAGACAAATACAATGTAACTGGGTAGCAAAAACAATATGTTAGTCGTCGTAGCCCGTAGGATTCTTAGAACGCAAAACAAATTGAAGGATTCTTAGAACGCAAAACAATGATTTTCATAAATATAAAATTTAACTTAATTCTAAAAGTCGGGACTTTTGAAAAACGTCGCGGGCCAAAAGCGGGACGTCTGGTCACCTTACCCATATCTCCATTCCATATCCTTGAACTGATTTCACCACATGGTAGCGTGCGCGTTTCCCTCCATTTTGCGCCCCCCCCCCCCCCCCATATTCTCCACTATTCTCTGGATCACGCCTGTAACCCTTATCCCTCTCCCCCTATCCTGTGGATATGTTCTCTTCAATCATTTTTTTTGTCGAACCTCGGTCCTTGATATGTCATTTCCTCCGCTTATTTGACCCCCCCCCCGCCATAATCCAGAATACTTCCGTGTTTCTTTTGCTGTTTGTAAAAATAAATTTGGATTTCTCCCCCGCTGTGTCTAACCCTTTCTCCCTCATCCATTCTTACATTCTACTACAGGTCATCTCTATCTCGTCATTTAAGTTATCTAATTTAGTGCCCGAAGCAATTATAGCGACGTCATCCGCGTAACCTATCATCTACACTCTGTTCGGCAGCTTTAGCCTTAGCAGTCCAACATATACGAGGTTCCACAGAATCGGTCCTCGTACCGACCCCTGTGGGACCCTTTTCCTATATCAGCAGTCTGTTTTTTCCAATCCTTCGGCATTTGTCCTGTCCTCATACACATCTCTATCATCCCCTTCACGTTATTAGTGTCGTATCTGACTACTATTTTTACTATTTTCCCCGTCATCCTGTCCATCCCGGGGCTTTACCCGCCTTGAGCTTGATACTGGCCTTGAGGATTTCCTTGACCGCGGTGAACCCAGATCTAGGTGACAGGGTGTTCAACATGTTAGATATTGAATGTAATAAAAGAGGATATAAATGCATGTATATGCTATAAATTTTTACTTTATATTTTATTTAGTTCGTTACATCATACATTTTAAATATATTTTCTAAAAAAATAAAGTGTATAGAAGAATTAGAAAATCTTGAAATTTTTGCTGGTGCCAATATAATACTAAAAGGTTTGCAATGGACTTTGATTTAAAGGCTGTAACTTAATTGATTATGTGTTTTTTAAGTGGAAGTAACATTATTAACACATTGACAGCCGGCGACCTAAGAGACATTTAAAGCCCGAGTGCCGTCCTTATTCGCTTGTTTCTGATCACTGAATAGCGAAAAAATATTTAAAACATTATATGTTTTCGTAAAATAGAACATTTTATTTGCATATTCTCATATACAATTTAACGGTAATTAAAAATAGAAACAAAATCGAAATTTTTAATTTATAATTATAGAAAAAAATATAGTTTCTCATTTCATGGTGGATTAGAAATCCGCGTTTTCGCGGGGCCGGCGCTCAAGCGACAGACTCAGAAATCCATGTTTTCGCGGGGCCGGCTGTCAATGTGTTAATATATTTTTGACACTTTAATAAGAATACACTGAATAAAACAATTAAATAAATGAACTATAATATTTGTGACATGGATGCAATGAACGTAATAAAAAACAAATGTCAATCATATTACACTTTTTAATCAAAATAAATGAATCGATATTAGTCATTTCTGCTGTTATGGATTTTCGGTAAAGTTATTTAATATTATCACTCGTTTGGTACGTTTGTGGACCATTAGTACTTGTTATAAGCAAATGGCACTATTTAGAAAAACATATAACTTTTATTTACAGCTGAAGATTTACAATACATCCATATCCAAGGGTGTCAGACCTTAAAATCTCTTATTTTGCTATTTATGTCTACTGGCATGTTTTGTAATTTAGTAGTTTTAATTCTACTGGGTGTTTCACGCGTAATAATATTAATCACTCTGATGACCAGTTAAATGTAATAATTCAGTAGTAATGCAATAAGATTGATATTAAAAATCGTAGTAATAGATTCACTTCTTGAGATTTGCAAGATCAAACCTTATGGTGAATATCAAATTTTTTCATTCTGTATTTCTTTTCTTATATCCATGTGCCACTGTCTTTTTTTCAATTCATTTTTGCTGTTTAAAGTCATATTTTAACACGTTGACAGCCGGTCCCGCGAAAACACGGATTCTAATCCACCATGAAATGAGAAACTATTTTATTCTATAATTATAAATTCAAAATTTCGATTTTGTTTCTATTTTTAATTACCGTTAAATTGTATATGACGAATATGCAAATAAAATGTTCTATTTTACGAAAATATATAATGTTTTAAATATTTTTTTTGGCTATTCAGTGATCAGAAATAAGCGAATAAGGCCGGCGTTTGGGATTTAAGTTGCCGATACGTTGCCGGCGCTCAGGCTTTAAATGTCTCTTAGGTCGTCGGCTGTCAAAGTGTTAAGGAGATAACTACCTTATATCTAGTCCAACTTTTCATTCATTGCAATAGTAAAATAATTTACGAATTAAGTAATAACTGGGACTGTTAAATTACAGCAACTTGATGATAATTTATCCATAGAAAACATATTTTTCTTATATGTAAAGTTGGCAACAAGCGAGTTTGCACGCGGTAGTGCAGTGGAACAAGGAGAGACTGTCATTCGTACCTCCCATTCCCGCCGTATCGTTCCCGGAAATCTCAAGCTGAGCTAATAACAAAACACTTCTTTTTGTCGTTACCAGGGGGTGGAAACTCCTATGTTAAAAATTTAGACCGCCGATGTGCTGCTATTTATTCTGGAACCCGGAACTAATAGTTATATATACAGGGTATTTCACCTAACTTGATCACCTTAAATATATCGCTTATTTCGTAAGATAGAAAAAATGTCAGAGGGAGAAAATATTCTGTTCGAAGGCGCCAATACGGTGATGGGCCGAATTTTTGTCTTAAGGTCATTTTTTTCGAGATTTCAAGGTCATCGTATTTTTTTTAAATGGGACCGCATATTTTCACTACAACAGTCTTATAGCTTGTAAAAAAACGAATCCAACGAGGTGCAATATGTTGACCTTCACGTGACCTTTAGCGAGAAAATTATGAAATGTTTGTCAGCAACTGCAGTACGCGTTCGGAGACGATAAATGAATGAATTTCTATTTCATTGAAACAGTCTTAAGTTAAATCTTTATTTTAGAAGGTGTTAATAATGATAATAATAATAATAAATAAGATAATAATGTGTAGCGGCCTAGCAAAGCCTTTGTAAATGATACATTGTAGCCGCGCGCCGCTGTAACATCCCGATAGAGGATCCGGCGAATAGCAACGACGAACACGCCAAAAATGCTTCTAAACATATGTACTTCAACCGATGAAAGATGAATACGAATGTCTGTTTACAAGCACCAGGGACAATTACACGGTACACTGTTTCAATGAAATTGACATTCCTTCATTTACCGTCCCCAAGCGCGTACTGAAGTTACTGACAAACATTTCACAATTTTCTCGCTAAAGGTCACGTGAAGGTCAACATATTGCACCTCGTTGGATTCGTTTTTTTATAAGCTATAAGACTGTTGTAGTGAAAATATGCGGTCCCATTTAAAAAAAATACGATGATCTTGAAATCTCGAAAAAAATGATTTAAGAAAAAAATTCGGCCCATCACCGTATTGGCGCCTTCGAACAGAATATCTTCTCCCTCTGACATTTTTTCTATCTTACGAAATAAGCGATATATTTAAGGTGGTCAAGTTAGGTGAAATACCCTGTATAGCACACTATGCTATATGCTCTATATACAGGGTGGTCCACGTAATTTGTGCACCTCGAATAACTTTTAAAGATGCGTTGCACAAAAGAATGTTATATACAAAAGTTACATGGTTCGAAAGGGTACACTATGTGGTGCGTTTATTTTTTTTGTAGGTGGATGCGTTTCGGAGATTTGAAGGTCAACTTTGTTTTTTTAGACGGAATGATATGTTTTTTTATTAACCATGAAATAGGACGTTTTCAGACGAGTTCAACGACCTATGACTCAAGGTCATTCAAGGTCAAACTTGCAGGGACATTGCAGAAAAGGTGTGCTCGTTTCATTTGTAATATAGTATGTATTCAAAATGATTACCTCTTACTTCAATGCACTTAACAATTCTTTGTGTAAATGATTAAACATATCAAAACAATTTTAATACATTTCCATTCTCACCACTGTATTTAAGTACTATCGTTCAGCGGAGGATACCTTAACACCAATAGTAATGACAGTAAACTGACTATCGTGCAGAAGAGCACAGTAATAAATAAATACGTTTGTTTTCATTTCATTGATAATGACTTTGTAGCGGCACGGCAGAGACTTCGCAATCGATGCATTTTTGCCGCATGCCGCTGCAACATCTCCATAGAGGATCTGGCGGATGGCAACGACGTTAATTGTCATCGAGAGTCGTAGCATTAATACTGGTGTATTTATTAACTCGCCAAACGAACACACTAAGGCTTTGATGTTGCCCTAATTAATGCTGAAATTGAAAACACGTTATTGTTTTGGTGTGAAAGTTCGTAGGCGCAAACTGAAGTACAAGTAAAACGAGCACACCTTTTCTGCAATATCCCTCCAAGTTTGACCTTGAATGACCTTGAGTTATAGGTCATTGAACTCGTCTGAAAACGTGCTATTTCATGGTTAATAAAAAAACATATCATTCCATTTAAAAAAACAAAGTTGACCTTCAAATCTCCGAAACGCCTCCACCTATAAAAAAATAAACGCACCACATAGTTTACTCTTTTGAACCATGTAGCTTTTGTATATAACATTCTTTCGTGCAACGCATACTTTAAAAGTTATTCGAGGTGCACAAGTTACGTGGACCACCCTGTATATCACTACGCTTTTAAACTTCAGAATTGTGCAGAAGCTAACTGAAGTACAGTAAAAGCTGGATATGTTAAGGAGTCATAAACCTTGGGACCTGGTGGAGCGACAAACCATCTTGTCGACAGCTGTCTTCGGCAATAAACCTATAGGTACGATTGGGGCTCGGTCAGGGTGCGCACATCTGTATATTATTGTAAATAATTAATGTAAGGAATTTTGTGCGTACCCGCTGATGACCCTAACGGGACTTGGGCTTGCTTGGAGGCAGCTGGTAATTTTTAAATCCTCCATCAGGTACTGAGAGCATGTCGTCACCTTCCCTCTCTTGAAGTCCTCGAGGGGGTGGAGTCAATTAGTTAATCATCCAATAGTTGCTTATTTTTGAAAGACTCCACCCCCATCGAAGCTTAGAGATTCATACACGACTTCAAGAGAGGGGCGCATCACACCCAACGTTTTTAATACTCACACTCTCTAAAATCAGAAATCTTGTAACATTCAACCAGAACAGTACAGAAGTCATTTTCCACACCACACTTTGATCTTATTCAATTTTTCCCATTTTTTATACAAAATCGGGTGGTCCTTCGAGAAACCTAATAGAAGCACTCCGTGGATAAACTCAGACGGGACGCGAAAATCTAACAAGGGAACATATCGAACTCGAACACACCGATTTTGATGAAATTTATGTCAGAGGTACTCCTCGTCAGAATATTGGACACGTATTTTTTTTTATCGGCAACCATCCACTCTGAAGGGGTGAAAATACCCCTCAAAGTTGAGGGTAAAAACACATTTTTGGATATATCTCGGTAACCAGGGGTCAAAAAAATTTAATTTTTTTTTTAAATTGTGTGTTTTTCAACCGAGAATTGAACTGTGTAACAAAAGTTGCAAAAAAATTATTTGTTTAAAAAATATATTAAAAAATTAATTTTTTTTGTTAATATCTTCCAAAAAACATTCGCAACTGATTAAATAAATTTATGTACACAAGCTATGGTCCAAATTAGCGGATACGTGTTTTTGGATTTTTTCGATTTTTGACGATAACGGTCATTATTTCGTGTTTAACATTTTCTCGTTCCGCACTGAAATGGCCGGCCGAAATGGACTTTTTTTCATAACAAAACTGACATTATTGCCATGACTAGTATTCTAATAATCTATGCGAAAGAATTTTAAACATCAAATAATAACCGTTAGTGTCAAAAACCAAAAATTCCAAAGTCACGAATGCACTGATTTCGGTAATACTTTACGTACATATTATTCGATAGCGGAATAACGTTTATCAGAAAAAATTAACGAAAAAATTCAAATTTTTAACCCTTTCGCTACGGGCGTCTTCTCCGGCGCGGTATTCCCGCTGTACGGGCCGTTGCGCCAAAAGTGTGCACGCTGCGCGGGAAAGATCGTCAGCGATCGCACTTACGCCTCGCTGCAACAGAGTTGCTTTGACGACGTTTTTTTAAAAAAAATTTTTCCTTCTAATGCTACATGTTCAGAGTAATAATATTCGATGCGCAATAACTCCAATCACTCGTTGTATGTACAATTTGCTGCATTTTATGCAGAGCGACTATAGTCGCCCGTAGTATGTCTGTGGCATCTTATGGAGAGCGACTATAGTCACCCGTAGTAGTGAATGGGTTAATGTACGATTTGATAAATAATATATTTAAATTTGCATTTTTTCGTTAATTTTTTCTGATAAACGTTATTCCGCTATCGAATAATATGTACGTAAAGTATTACCGAAATCAGTGCATTCGTCACTTTGGAATTTTTGGTTTTTGACACTAACGGTTATTATTTGATGTTTAAAATTCTTTCGCATAGATTATTAGAATAATAGTCATGGCAATAATATCAGTTTTGTTATGAAAAAAAGTCCATTTCGGCCGGCCATTTCAGTGCGGAACGAGAAAATGTTAAACACGAAATAATGACCGTTATCGTCAAAAATCGAAAAAATCCAAAAACACGTATCCGCTAATTTGGACCATAGCTTGTGTTCATAAATTTATTTAATCAGTTGCGAATGCTTTTTGGAAGATATTAACAAAAAAAATTAATTTTTTAATATATTTTTTAAACAAATAATTTTTTTGCAACTTTTGTTACACAGTTCAATTCTCGGTTGAAAAACACACAATTTAAAAAAAAAATTAAATTTTTTTGACCCCTGGTTACCGAGATATATCCAAAAATGTGTTTTTACCCTCAACTTTGAGGGGTATTTTCACCCCTTCAGAGTGGATGGTTGCCGATAAAAAAAAATACGTGTCCAATATTCTGACGAGAAGTACCTCTGACATAAATTTCATCAAAATCGGTGTGTTCGAGTTCGATATGTTCCCTTGTAAGTGTAAACGAGCCCGTAACAGGATAAGTGCACGAAAAGTTTCGCCGGATAAATACAACAAGGCTATCCCCTCCACATAGGGGGATCCCACCTTGGCGAACCACGACGCTCGACCAGGGAGCAGTGTAACATGATACCACCCGAATGAATCGGTGAGGCAATACTAATTGGAGGGTCCGACGGTTTCATTTTTAGTCTTTTTTTTTCTAAACCTTTGCTAACGTATTTGTGAGATTTTTCTGATTAAAATAATACCAAACACGACATAGTTTGAATTATATTTACTTAAAATTTAATATATTTGCTTACCATTTATATAATTTAAACATTTCGTGTTTGGTATCATTTTAATCAGAAAAATCTCAGAAACGCATTGGGAAAAGTTACATTCAGAAAAGTTACTAAATAAAAAAGTTGAATGTTGCATTAGCAATGCGTCGCTTTGTTTGCTTGCTCTCTCTGTCTCTTCTACTGTCTGTCCTTTTCTACGTTCGCGCTCAACTTGAGCCGCAGAATGTAAACACCGATTCGACACCTCTACTTCATAAGAACGACATCGGTCGCGACCTTTGCATTTAAGCCTTACGATGGTGTCGAAATTATGCTTCATTTATCCAGCTGGGTGGCGATTCAGTGTTTTCATGCGGCTCCAGCTGAATGCGAATTCCTAAGAGCGACATACGGTCACGACTTGAGCATTTAAACCTTGCGAAGGGGTCGATTATGCTGCATTTATCTCGCCGAGATGTTGCATTCATCCAACCGGGTGTCAATTCAAAGTTTCATGCTGCTCTAGCTGACGGGGAATTTAATCTAAATCTACGGCGGCACTGTGTCCCAATCAAACCTGCGAATTCCTAAGAGCGACATTCGGTCACGACTTGAGCATTTAAACCTTGCGAAGGGGTCGATTATGCTGCATTTCTCTCGCCGAGATGTTGCATTTATCCAACCGGGTGTCAATTCAAAGTTTCATGCTGCTCTAGCTGACCGCGAATTTAATCGAAATCTACGGCGGCGGGTTGTCGCGTTTATGCTGCGACGCTCTGTCGCGTTTATGCTTCAACGTGCTCGCTGGGCGTACAATAGATTTTCTTTATGATCGCAATTGTAGGAGAAGACGTTACGATTCGACCGAAGTAAGACGTGATTTTAAGACCAAGACGCAGTTCTAGTTAATTTTAATACATGTAGTATTACAGAAAATAGGGAAACGTTAGGAGTGGGAGACAAGGAGCCTTAATAGGTGAGGGCGAGGTCTATGTGAAGGAAGATGATTCTTTTAGTAATACAATTTTTTATTACCTAATCATAATAAACAATAGCAATAATAATAACAATAACAACAACAATAATAGTAGTAGTAGCAATAGTAATGATGATGAAAATGATGACGATGACGATGACGCTGATGATGATGATGATGATGATGATGTTTATGATAATAGTGATGAACATGTTGTATTATAAGATCTTGGAGGGGGGCTAGGACCTGACACTAGCTGCCGTCAGTATTTGCGAGTGCTATTCATCGGCACCTAAACAATAAAAATTAATATTAAAATGAAAATTGTGTTTATAACTTTTATAAAATTATATAATTGTACTTATGATATTAATAGTACATACCTAAAATATGGTTTTTTAAGGCGTTAACTATATTTTTTATTCCACGATGCGTCATTCGATAGGTAACCATAAGAAACCATTGTACAGAAATTTTTAATCCGATAGCTTGACCGGGAGGGTAGTTATGGGGTAAATTCGAAAAACCAGTTTTTGCCTCATTTTCGACACTTATTGATGTGCAAAAATGTCGAAAAAATTCTGACACATTCTACACATGATTGCACACGTTAGGAATAAATTTCAGATTCTTCCGTTGCAAGTGCCACGCGCAAAAAATCAAAAACGAAAAAAAATATGGAAAAATGTAGATTTTGCACTGAAATCTTCAAAGTACAAATTTTAAATAATCAAAGTAAGTACCTGATATAACCATTATTATGCTCAATTTTTTTCATATTTTTTTGATATGGTGCAACACTGTCGGAAAACTCACATTCACAGGACTCGAACTCACGACAAAAAGTGTCCAGCGGTTCCACAGGCAGACACTCTAGCAACTGCACCATTTCATCTCTTGAAAGAAAGTTCAAAATTCTAGCATATACGGAGCAGACAATTGACAATTTACTTAATTTTCTTGATTCTCCTCCTCAACACGTTTTCGCATTCAGAGACATTGAAGGTAATAAAATGAACATACTGAATTAAGATAATGCAAAGATAGCAAATACTGATCGCGTTTCAGCCCGAAATGCGGCCCAGAAATCGGTTTTTGATTTTTCGGACAGTGTTGCACCATATCAAAAAAAATATTGTTACATGCGGCCCTGAGCCTAATAAAAATTAGACTCTCTACTTCGAGCTTGAGGCCGGAAATTCACCACATGCATAGCTGGACCCCTCGCTAGGACCGAAAACCGCTCTGTTTGCCCAGAATAATTAAGACTACGGAAACTAGAACTCGAGCGAACGACGAGACACATATCTTATAGACACATTCCTATTGCATCCCGCAGGAAAATTCCAGAAAGTGCATCGTACCCCACCACTTTTTCTTACTATAAAAGACGGGTTACAAACCACCTCGGGGGATTAGTTCAGTAATAGACTGTCACGCTGCAGGTCGTTATAACCACGCGGATAGATCTTCTTCGTTTGACCGAACTTAGTTTTCGTCGATACGTCGTTAACCGTATAGAATACGCGCCAAGTCCGCGATATCTATTAGGCATTTTTGTACTATCTAATACCCCCGCATTCCTCTGTGCGTGAAAACCGAGAGTATTACAAGTAGGTGCGTGCGTCCAGAAACACAAGTCCACATAACACCTTTGTAACCAAACACTTACACATTAATCTGTATTAATTGCCAGCATAAAGAAATATAGTTTGATGGTGTTCTTAGTCTTATCGCGTTTAAATTCTTTCTACGATTACCTTCCAGAAATCGTCAGCCTGCGATCCCACAGCAATACACTTTTATCGCTCGAAGTGTATTGCATAATTATAAAGTTACGTCAGCCTAACTAACATTCCTGTGGCAACCCGTGTTAGCCATACACGGGATCGTCCACGCGTGTTCCAACCTCCTGTGGCAACCCGTGTTATCCATACACGGGATCGTCCACGCGTGTTCCAGCCTCCTGTGGCAACCCGTGTTATCCATACACGGGATCGTCCACGCGTGTTCCAACCTCCTGTGGCAACCCGTGTTATCCATATACGGGATCGTCCACGCGTGTTCCAACCTCCTGTGGCAACCCGTGTTAGCCATACACGGGATTGTCCACGACTAACAAACTACTTCTAAAACCCAACGAACACCACACGAACACAGCACCTTATTCTTTTACCTCGGCCACTCGCAACGCTCCTGGCCCTTGGCACGTAACAATATGAAAAAAATTGAGCATAATAATGGTCAGGTACTTACTGTAATTATTTAAAAATTGTACCCTGAAGATTTCAGTGCGAAATCTACATTTTTCCATGTTTTTTTTTCGTTTTTGATTTTTTGCGTGTGACACTTGCAACGGAAGAATCTGAAAATCATTCCTAACGTGTGCAATCATGTTTGGAATGTGTCAGAATTTTTTCGACATTTTTGCACATCAATAAGTATCGAAAATGAGGCAAAAACTGTGGAAAAATTTGTGGACAATGGTTTCTTATGGTTACCTATCGAACGACGCATCGTAGAATAAAATAGCTTCAAGGGCACTTTTGACCCCCTTATCCTGCTAGACCCTTTACAAGGATTCCAAGCATCTATCCACTGGCTGTGGAAATTTAAACGCACATATAATATAGTGTCACGAAAAACAACGAAGTTTATCACTCGTCACTATAATGACAATTTGGCAGACATAAATGCAGCAGCTGAAACTTTTGTGTCAGAAGCAAGAGAATGCTTTGAATGCCATGGGGAGAATAACATTTTTAATACTGACTAGAGCGGTTTCCAACTGGAAATGCACTCTTGTAGGACACTATCATACAGAGGTGAAAAACATACAGAAACTCTTATCCAGTCATTATCTGCAACTACACACAGCTGCACAATTCAACCCACCATTTCTGCTGATGGTCAATTACTTTCGCCACTCTTTATAGTGCTTAAAGAACCAATCGGACAATTGGGACCACCAATTCGAAGAAATATATTTACAGCACCAAATCTACACACTGAAGCATCTACATCGGGAAAATTAGTGAAAGATTTGTTCAGGTCCTGGTTGACAAAAAATTTTTTCTGCATACTCCAGAGAATGCAGTCTTACTGATTGATTCGTGGAACGGTTATAACGAGGATCTGATACAAAGTGCAACACCGGAAAATAAACATTTGCAGATACTAAAAATACCGAAAAATACTACTCCACTCGTACAATCACTTAATGTATATGGATTTCGTATATGGAAGAATTTTGCTCGCAAAATTTCTGATCTTACCATCTCATTAATATAGTATATTATAGTAATATAGTATAGATATAAACTTACATTCGAGAAATAATATACTAAAAATGCAGTCGCTCATACATAATCAGTTATCAGCTCCTCGTTATTTATTTATTTATTTATTTATTTATTAACGGGTAAAAAATACCCTTTGGTTCAAGGTACAATAATTATTGATGTGTTAAATTGGATACAATTGAATGTCTAAAGGAACGTAAACAATTGTCAAAGAAATTCGCAGACTTACAATAAGTGTTCGAATTCAAACATAGGCGATTGATAACGTTATATCTACCATATAATGTACGATGATTCTCAATGAAGAAAAGGTCACGGCATCTGAGGCGTTTGCTAGGTACATAGAGTTTAAACAACGAAAGTAATTCAGGACAATCAATTAGGTTGTTAAACCATTTAAACGTAAATAAAATATCAGATAGTACGCGCCTTTTTTCAAGAGTTAGGAGATTGAGCTTTTGTGACATAAGTTCGTAATTATGGCATGTAAGTGGCATCGGAACACCTATACAATACGCCGCGAACCGAAAAAATTTATGTTGCACTCCCTCTAACAAGCGAATATAACAATTATAATAGGGAGCCCAAATAATTGAGCCAAATTCAAGATGGGGGCGGACTAGAGAACAATATAGAATACGTAAGGTATTAACATTGCGGAAAAATTTAAAAGATCTGAAGATAAGGCCGAGAGATTTAAAACTTTTTTCAACAATGAAGCGAATGTGGAAATCGAAAGAGAGATTAGATGTAAAATAGATACCAAGATCCCGAACGGTAGAGATAGAAGTAAGTTGAGAATTACATAGAGTATAATTATAGATAAAAGGATTACTGTTCCTGTGAAAACGAATTGAATGACATTTAGATAAATTGAAATTTAACTGATTTCGGAGATTCCATTCTTCTAGTCTGTAAAGATCATCTTGAATTAGTGACTGTGAATGGGGATTGTCAATTTTAAGGAATACTTTCAAGTCGTCTGCGTACAGGAGGAATCGGTAATATTTGAATGATGAAGCAATATCATTGATAAAAATGTTAAACAAGAGAGGTCCAAGGTGGGTCCCCTGAGGCACCCCCGAGGTAACAATAACTTCTCTTGATAAGGTATGGTTGTACTTAATTATTTGAGTTCTGCGAGATAGAAAACTATGTAACCAAGATAAAAAATTATGATTGATTACTACTGCGCGCAGTTTATCTAGTAGGATAGCATGGCTGACAGAGTCAAAAGCTTTTTTAAAATCGGTGTATATGGCATCGACTTGGTGTCCACTTTCAACCGCGGTGGACAGGTAATGCCGATATATAGCAAGGTTCGTTTGAATAGATCTACCCGATACAAAGCCATGCTGTTCAGGGATGATTACACCTTTAAGCAAAGGCGACAATTTGTGAGCAATTAATTTGTCGAAGATTCTGGGCATAACATTTTGAATGCTGATAGGTCTGTAATTCTTAATGTCAGACGGGTCGTCGCTTTTTGGAATAGGAGAGACTAGGCATGACTTCCATTTATTTGGAAATGTGCCAGAATTCAGTGATTTATTAAAAATAAGCCAAAGAATCCTCGACAAAATAAACTTGCAGGATTTAAAAAAGATGGGGTGAATACCATCGGTACCAGGACCGCCATTGGTGTCTAGTTCGTCAAAGAGTTTAAAAACATCTCCAATTTTGATGTTCAAGTTGGAAATATCGAGATTAAATTCAGAATGAAAATTATTATAAAGATTAGAATTGGATCCCGAGTCGCTGGTATACACCGATTCAAAAAATTCCGCAAAGCTATTGGCTATTGATTGATCACCTAATAAAGAGTTACCGTTATAAGAGATTGAATTAGGTCTAGAATTGGTTTTCTTTAACGAGTTAATGAATGACCAAAAAGATTTTACATTGTGCGGAATGTTAGATTCAGTTGTGCGCACATAATTTGTAAAGTACACTTTACATAGTTTACTACATTTGTTCCTTAGGTATGAAAAGTTTAAGTAGTCGGCGTATAGATTACTTTTCTTATATTTAAGATGAGACAGTTTTTTTAATTTAGTGAGCCGAATAAGGTCTCTAGAAAACCACACGGGATATGTCGATTGGCGTAATTGCTTTAAAGGAACATATGTATAGATTGCGTAATTTAGGTGGTGATATAAAAAATCAACTGCGTCGTCCACAGATAATTCATTGAGCGCAGCATCCCAATTGATCGAATTAAGGTAGTCGATGATAAGTCGATAGTTTACTCTTCTATAATCTCTTGATGTTAGAAAAACAGGTGGCATGATATTTTTAACTATAAGAGGAAAATTGAAGTAAAGAGCAGGATGATATGAATCAGGCATGACAATAGGCTCAGGAGCGAGAGAAAGATTAATATTATTGTAAGAAGAAAAAAGTTGTATCGGCACGCACAGAGCGATACCGATTTGTATCCTCTGTCCTCCTCGCTCTGAATTATTACTTCTCGGAACTTGGCCCTGCTGTTTAGGTTACGCACGTCAGCGGCAGGGCTTTGGGAGGGCTTGGAGGGCAGAGGGTGCAATGACGAACGCGCGTGATAAAAAATGAGATTGCAACGCTTCGGGTCTCGTTCGAGAATAAGATCGGGAGGTAGAGACACACTTTGGACGTCGAACCGTTAAGAACAAACCGAACCGTCGTGGCATTTGGACGCTACAAACGCATTTAATTTGTACGGTTTTGGACACCTTGAATTTGAACTATTTGCACTTGTACGCGAACGATTATAATTTGACTCATAACACTGAACTTGTACTTGGACACAAATAAACAACAATCATTGTGTAGTATTATAATTCGCGCTTTTATTATTGGCGCAACCATTGGTCCTTCGAGCCGGATCTTGTGAAAATTGGACATTGTGACTATCCGTCGGATACTTGTGAAAACTGGACATTGTGACTATCCATTGGATATTGTCAAAATTGGATCTCGTGACAATTCATTGGATTATTGTGACAATCCATTGGATATTGTGACTATTCACCGGATTACTGTGAAAATAATACTTGGACAATCCATTGGATTTGTGAACGGATTTTTTTCACAGTAATCCGGTGAATAGTCACAATATCCAATGGATTGTCACAATAATCCAATGAATTGTCACGAGATCCAATTTTGACAATATCCGATGGATAGTCACAATGTCCAGTTTTCACAAGTATCCGACGGATAGTCACAATGTCCAATTTTCACAAGATCCGGCTCGAAGGACCAATGGTTGCGCCAATAATAAAAGCGCGAATTATAATACTACACAATGATTGTTGTTTATTTGTGTCCAAGTACAAGTTCAGTGTTATGAGTCAAATTATAATCGTTCGCGTACAAGTGCAAATAGTTCAAATTCAAGGTGTCCAAAACCGTACAAATTAAATGCGTTTGTAGCGTCCAAATGCCACGACGGTTCGGTTTGTTCTTAACGGTTCGACGTCCAAAGTGTGTCTCTACCTCCCGATCTTATTCTCGAACGAGACCCGAAGCGTTGCAATCTCATTTTTTATCACGCGCGTTCGTCATTGCACCCTCTGCCCTCCAAGCCCTCCCAAAGCCCTGCCGCTGACGTGCGTAACCTAAACAGCAGGGCCAAGTTCCGAGAAGTAATAATTCAGAGCGAGGAGGACAGAGGATACAAATCGGTATCGCTCTGTGCGTGCCGATACAAAAGTAAATCAAGAATACCTCCATGAGAGTTACGGACAGAGTTAAATTGTTTAAGATTAAGTAAATTAATAAAGTTACGAACGATGGTAATTTGCATTGAACAATTCAGAGAAGAGGAAATATTGAGTGAAAGATAGGAATCGCTATTATATTGCCAACAAGTGTGAGGTAAGTTGTAGTCACCAACAAGGATAATGTTTGTATCAAGTGAGACAGAAGATAATATTTCCTCAACAGCAAGAAAGTGGTCGTTGTAAAGATTAGGATCACTACCAGGAGGTATATAAACACATCCAATAATAACAGAATTTAAAGTAGAACGGATTTCAACGAACATATGTTCCACGTTATTTCTAGAAGAGACAATTTGTCGACTAAATAAAGATTGATGAATAGCAATTAAAACACCACCACCTCTGTTGTAGGAGCTGGTATTCTTATTTCTATCGTATCTGAAGATATTAAAGCAGTTGAGACCTAATTCAGTATTAGAAATGCTATCACACAGCCACGTTTCGACGAGAATAATAATGTGGTACCTTACAGATAAGATGGAAAGATTACGTCTAAAGTCGACTAACTTAGAACGTAAGCCCCTCACGTTTTGGTAAAAAACCAAAGGGAAAGAAATTAGTTTTTTTGCTGCTTCGGAGATGGGTTGATATCCACTATTTTCGGAGAGCCATTGATATATTTAATCGTGTTCGAAGTATCGCCGGAGTCAAGAAGCGATTTCAGTTCAGCTCTCAGTTTTTTGAGGTGATTACGTTGATTAATTGTGCGATTGTCACTCAGTCTTGCAGGTCCAGTATAATTATTCTTACGTCGAAGAATTGACACAACGTCTTGGTTGGAGTTTAGAGTAACTCTAATTGGTCTGATGACTCCATTGCGTTTTTTACCAATACGAGACATGGATTTTATGTGGATGCCAGTAGGAACAATCTGATTAAAAATTTTCTGAACCAAAACACTGTCTGTGATTGGGTCGAGTACGATAGATGAGGAGGAAGAGGGAGATATGATGGGGTCTTGCTCTTCCACATTAAAAAGTAGTAGATTGCACGACCTTTTTCACGTTCCCGGATCTCTGATATAATACTCTCCTCGGAATTGAGGTCTGGTGATGAGACAGAGAGAGTAGACATTCTGAGCTCCAAATCGTTCATTTTGGCAGTGACAGCTAGAAGGTCACGTTTCACTGTTTGAATCTCGCTTCTAATAGAACGTTGAAATTCTTTGAATTCTTCTTTGAAGGTACTTTCAAATTGGTTAAAAATACACTAAAAGCGCCTTAATAACTCTTCGTCACGTGCATCCAAATGGCTGGAGGTCGAGTTTTTACGAGAATTGCGACAATCCAGAAGTTGACCGTTACCATACGGATGACCAGTACGTTGATGAATGCATTTAGGGTGCGCGGACAATCCACAAGATGGACACTTCAAGGGTTTAACCACTTTAGTATTGCAACCATTACAGACGTGATTATCCATTATGCAGAGAGTATAACGGTAGAAATTTAGAATGCGAATACAGTAACAGCGCGAGAGTAAACACGTCTAACCCCTACGACGGCACAATGGTAATTCACTATTTATAAAGCACTATTTCGGTATGCTTGGTTTCGTTGTGGTTATACGGATGAAGGACCTCAAGAATTTGAGAATCCCGTAGATTTTTGTTTTACAAAACTCGATAGTCTAACATGTATGAATTGTAATAGTGTAACCGTACTTAAATGTTCTTGGTGCAAGAAGCATTTATGTCTATCTCATTTTTTTATACAATTTCATTTTTGCAATCAGTATTTAGAATAAAGAGTCTAGCCGGATAAGGATGAAAATGTGCCCCGAAAGCAAATTAATCTTGGGGCATATCATTCGATAGGTCTTTTTAAAAAAAACCCTTCCTGCAAAGTATGAATCCGCTACCCCTACCACAGGGATCGTTACAGGGTGAAACGTATTTTACGGTTGTTGCTCGATTTTTCCTGTTTGTCTTCATAGAAAATTATGTAAAAATCACAGTTATTATAGCCAATGGTGTGCATACTTTTGAATTTTTTCAGATTTTTAGGAGTGGTGGAACGCAGTTAAAAAAATTAGAAATCAGCCAATAATATAAACAATTTGCTGATTGTGCCTCCGCCTCCGCCTCCGCCCGCCCCGCCCCCGCCTCTCCCCTCCCCCCTCTCTCTCCCTCTCTTTCACTTCCCATACTACGAGTTTTTGATTAGAAAATTTATTCGAGAGTATTCCCTTGATCATCGTGGGGTAGCGAAACAAAGGATCATGAACGTCGACTCTGGCGAAAGATTCCGGCAGTTGACCGGGTTAGGGTATTTAAGATACGTACTCAAAGCAGCGATGTATAAATCAATGTATTATATGATTACTAATTAACGTTAACTTAACAAACGTTGTTACCCGCTTCCATTTTCAAATATTTTGAAATTAGATAGACCTTGTTTACTATTCTTTGTAACAGTGACAACGGTAACCTTGGGGACCACCTGTTGACAAAGCAATATGAAATAAACAAAGGTACAGCTAGATACCTAATTCTTCAAAACCCGCATGGTTTAGTCAGTCGTGCACATATGGCTGCCAAATGTTGATTTAACAGTTTCAAGAACTGCAGTCTCCGGTAATAAAAAAAGGACAAACTTTCGCTTTCTTCCAAATTCCTCTTTCTTCCTAGATATCGCCTTCGTCTTCATTGTTTATCTAAACGCCGATTTTTATTAAACATACCTGAGAGGTAGATCTCGAAGAAATCTACACGTATTTTTTTTATCAATCTCTATCTGTATTAAGGTGTTGATAATGACTCCTTTTCTATCGAAATCTTTAGATGTAATTTTTCGGAGGCTAGGAAGATGTCAATGATCTGCGTTCGGTGTCAGGTTCGCTCAAGGGCCATCCTGGGGAGTAGAACATAAACACTTGCACGTTTCTTAGTGGTTCGGTGATCCAGTTTCCCAGTTTCTAATTTCATGTAACACGTCTGTGCTTTAACTTTTTGAGCCAGCAAGGATGGATATCTTGTGTGTTTCTTTCCGAAGGGTCGGAGATCTGAAATCCTGACTTACTGAGCGAAAATTCAATCGCGGAGACACAATTAAAAGTTAATTTGCGAGAAAACGGTTCGTTTCTGACCCATGGTTCCTCTCAGATATTTTACCTACGCAATAAGACGAGTGCGATGAGCCAGTAAAAAAAATCAGCTACCCTTCCACGAATTTTGCAGCGGTTTTTGTTACATATCCCCATCGAACCCAAGGTGTAGAACAACCCCTGAAAGCCATGACAAATAGTTTTGAAACACCCTATATATTAAGAAAGTGCTGTAGTAGAAAATCTTTTTTGAAATGTGCACATTTTTTTTGGCGTGGTGTCGCGTTTAGTGACAGCTTTCTGGCGGAGCAGACTCCCATAACGAAAGGGTTAAACATGTGCGCTCAAGGCCTTTTTCTATATATACTACTATATTTTATTTATATAATTACCCCTGTGAAAGATTTAGGATTGAGAACACAACAATGTTTTACGTCATTTATCGATTTTTTGTTCACGTTTGGTCTCTCTTTGTTACTGTTGCCCACTTATGGTTTCTCTTGGTCACTCCTCGTCACTCTTGTTCATGTTTGGTTTCCCTTAATTTGCTATACAGTTTGCAACAATTCATAAGTGTTTGCTTTGATTACAGGTTATAGTAGGATATCTGATTTTTGGTGAGTATACATCGTTTAGTTGGTGGTGCGGCACATTCCTTATACTTCTGGGTTTGTTATTTATCTCTCACGTTCCAAATAAGGAGGATCGTGCTCATGTACGTCCTGAATTTAAAGATGAGTAGTGTGGGATCAGAAGTGGATACATAGATGTAAATTAATTTTATATAAATAAAAATAATGGACATATGTAAAAGTTACATATCCCCGTCTTGTGTTTATTTTATTAACCGGAACTGCTTCGGATGCCGCAACATAGCAAATTGTAACATGAACATAGTGTATCAATGGAATGTAAAAATAACATATACTCATCGCGTTTCAGCGGGAAATGCGACGTAGAAATGGTTTTTTGATTTTGACCACTATGGCTCACCAAACCGAAAAATCTGAAATACATTGAGCATAACAATCATGATATCAGATAGCTACTGTACAAAGGAAAAAGTTGGGCTCGGAAGATTTCCATGCAAAATCGACATTTTTCCGATTTTTTTTGGTTTTTCATTTCTTGCTCGTTTTTTTTTTTTTTTTTTTTTTCAGGAGGAAATCTTCCAAAGACACCGCCTGCTCTGAGGGAAGGGCAGTGGGTAGTGCCGGATTCCTACCGGCTAAAATGTCATGGTGACCTCTCGTTAAAGCTTTATGGATGGGACCCAGGAGCTAATCTGAGCATAATCTAACTGGGCCCCATCCTAGCCTGTTACTCCCGGTGAAGGTGGTTTCCGCCCCGAAGGTCTTCCCCCATCCCTCCCCGGGGCTTCCCCCAAAAATTTGAAACCGTCATGCAGTCACGGCATGACGGTTCCCCCTCCCCACCGTGGTTGTCGAAGCGTACCGAGTAAGGCCCTCACCTCTACCCGGTCCCCGGTCTCAGCCAAGTCAGAACATCGCGAGGGAGCATGTCCATCGCGGCGCTCTGCCCCGGCTGATCCGGCCTTACGTTTAGGATAAAATTAAATAAATAATTAAATCCTACTTACCTTAAATAAATAAATAAATAAATAAACCACTCACACTCACTAACACGCATACATATGTAGGATTTTATTAGGAAAGGAAGGAAGGAAAGGAGATAGAAAAGGAAAATAAGTTCTTGATAGACGAATCGTAGTTAGGAAAATGAAAAGAAAGAATGAATTTAATTATAATAATACTAATTAACACAGTTCGCACGCTGATTTCCGCAGCTCAAAACGCTCGCCAACCTTTGTGGCTCAAGAATCGCTGTAACACTGACTTCTTTCTCTCGAACGCATCGCCGTCAACGAAAACATTTGAAACTCGTCAAAAGCGCCGACGACGAACGTTCGAGAGATCGAAACATTCACACAGCAGACATGCTTCCACACCGAACACGCTTCCACATCGAACACACACACACAAACATGCTTCATTATCGCACTCATACATTCAATCCCACACATACAATAAATAAATAAATAAATAAGTTACTGTCGAGGGAGAATATTGCACAGGCGGCCCGAGGGGGTGCAGGGGGATCCGGTCATGCTCACGGATCTCTCCCCTTGGGTTACCTTCTCCTCACGCGGCTTTGCCGTCGTGCGGTATTCTCCCTCAACGCCTCCCGGTTTCTTTCCGCGGCCTCCTTCTTGAGGAGCACCTCCTCACAGAAGCAGGCCACCGCTCGCCATTTGGCGTCGCCTCTGCACCAGACGGCTCTCCCTCATCCGTTTGCTGCAGCGGTGCACGGAGGTTTGTATAAACCTCCGCGGCCATTTCTGCATGAAATGCAAACGGTTGGGAAGCCGCCAGTACAGAGGCGGCTGCGTAGGAAATCGTGCGGTAACCCCGCACGACCCGGATGGCCATCAGGCGGTGAACCCTGCGCATGGCACGGCTCGCCCGCCCGCTGACACCCAGGCCGCCGGCCCATACTCGAGCTCCGTAGAGCGCCATGGACCGGTCGACTGCCATGTACAGCCGCCTCGCCTTCTCGTTTGGACCGTCCAAGTTGGGAGCCAGGCGGCTTAACGCAGCTTAACGAGGGAGGGCAGTGGGTAGTGCCGGATTGGTAGCGGAAGGCTACCCCTACCGGCTAAACCACTCACCTTGACCTCTCGTTAAAGCTTTATAGGTGAGAACCAGGGGCTAAACTAGGCATACTCTTCTGGTCCCCACCCAGCCTGTTGCTCCCGGTGAAGGCGGTTTCCGACCCGAAGGTCTTCCCCCATCCTTCCCCGGGGCTTTCCCCAAAGAACTTGAAACCGCCATGCAGTCACTACATGGCGGCTCCCCCCCCCCCCCCCCCCCCCCTACCGTGGTGCCGAAGCGTACCGGGTAGGCCCTCAACTCTACCCGGTCCAGTGACCTATTTCCTATTTCCTATTTCCCTGGGCGCCCCACCCTTCGCAGACACCCCTCTCCCGAAGGAGGAAACGCTGCGTCTATGTACACCCCGCCCCGGGGTAACCCAACTTGGACCTGATAACAGGCCAAGCAGCGAGCCCCCGGGGTCATCTTCCACCCATCGCGGCTCGGGTAAACCCCCGGGTTCGCCATATCCGAGACCTCCGAAAAGGCCCCCTGGGGGTGGTTTTTACCAGGTTTTCCTTCCTGTAGCTCGGTAGTCCCGGAGTCGCCACATCCGAACCTGAACTGTCTGTACCAGACCCATCAGGTCCCTGGGGCGGTTTACTGGGTTTTCCCTCCCACCTCTCAGCATCGGGTAGCCCCGGGAGTGCTTGATCCCGTACCCTGATCCACCCTGATCAGGGCCCCTGAGGAGCTCGGGTACCTCGGGATCGCTAAGTCCCGTGCCTGCCGATCCGGACCATCGGCAAGGCCCTGAGGGATAGCTCGGGACCCCGGGATTGCTAAATCCCGTACCCCGGTCGGGTGGCGAGGCCGACCAGGGCCCCTGGGGACCGCTCTGGAACCCCGGGATCGCTAGACCCGCCTCCGATCAGCGCAGACCCACCGATCAGAGTCCATGAGGACCGCTCGGGACCCCGGGAGCGCTAAGTCCCGTACCCCGGTCGGTGCGTCCCACCGACCAGGGCCCCTGGGGGGGGGGCGAGAGCCCTCCCTATAGCAGTCCAGGAAACAGTGCTGAAGGCATTCGCTATATCTAGCGACACTGCCACTGCAATACTGCCCCTTCCTACCGCCCGCTTCGCGAGGTCATGCACCCTGTTGATTGCATCAACAGTGGAGCGACCCCGCCTGAAGCCGAACTGGGCCTCACAGACGTCTGGACCGACCAAGGACAGATGCTTGACTATACGGCCGGCAATTACTCTTTCGAGCAATTTGCCAGCCTCGTCAAGCAAACAGATTGGCCGGTATGCGGCCGGTGAGTCTCCGGACTTTCCCTCTTTCTGGAGGAGCACCAATTTAGCGCGTTTCCAGCCTGAGGGGAACCGACCCGATCTTAGACAAGCGTTGTAAATACGCTTTAGATCGGGTCCAAGGACACTCATCGAATGCACCAGGACTTTCCCGGGGAAGAGGGTCGATACAACCTGCCGGAGGAACTGGGGTTCTAGCCTCTCCGTTAACGGGGGCGCCCATGGTCTTAGCTTACCTAAGACTACTTTATAAGGTCGCCCCCACGGCTCGGCGTTTAGACCTTCCAGGAGTTCCTTCCAAGCCTGGTTCTTCGCATCGTAGATGGCCAGGCGGAGAGTTCTACGGGCTGCGGAAAAGATACGGCGCAGCCTCAACTCTTCCTCCTCCGTCGTGCTCCGTCTTCGACGGGCTCTGGTGTACTAGCGTCTAGCCCTGACGCACGTAGCTCGCAGCTGGGCGATTTCGGGTGACCACCAGTACACCGATCCCTGACGTCTGGTGCGGCTCCGAGGCATTGTGGCGTCGCAAATCGACGTCAGTGCCTTCCGGAGCCACCGCGCACCAGCCTTCGGATCGTCAAGGATCTCGCCTGGCCTTTTCTGCCAGGCGAAGACGGGGTCTGCCAACTCTAAAGTGTCCTTGCGCAGGCCTCTAATGGCCCACCGCGGTGACGGGTCTGGGCGACGAGGACTGTTTACGGCTGGAGGGGCATTGATCTTAAAAGTGATATAGAGGTGATCACTTAAGGTGGCCACCTCGTTCCCAACCCTCCAGCCGGTCACACGCCGTGCCATGCCAGGAGATGCGAAAGAGAGATCTACTATGGATTCTCCTCTGGCATGGACGCACGTGCTCACGGTTCCCTCATTCAGGAGAATGAGACCGTGACTCGCCGCCCATTCTACCACGGCCGTTCCCTTGGGAGTGGTCCTGGGACTTCCCCACTCCAATGCGTGAGCATTGAAGTCTCCCAGGACCAGCGTCTGGCGAGGTTGACATGCAATAAGGCACTGGCCAACCTCGTAAAGATACTCCTCGAAAAGTTGAAGACTTGCCGCGATGAAGCACGCGGCAGGACGGAGCTCCGTGAGCCATGCTCCATGTGATCGCCGCCGTACCATCCAGATATCCTGCCCAATTCGGGCAGTCTGGAATCTGGTACGGCTCGGCGATCACTGCCAGGCCGATATTCCACTCCCGAAGGGTCTGCTGCAGCAAGTCGTGCGCACCCCGGCAATGGTTAATAATTTATAATTATTATGGTTAATAATTATTACTCTGGAGGAGGCGTGCATACATTTTGTCTGCTTATAGGCCTTCCTCCAGGGCAATCCCTACCTCGGCCTGGCCGCTGGTAGCGGCAGGGAGTTCTAAACTCCCTGCCATCATCGCTGTTAGGGTGGGTGTCGGGGGAGGAGAGGCCTCAGCTCGCACCATTAACGAGGGGGAGGAAGTCGGTGCCTCCTTTCCCCCCATCTGCTCCGCTGAAAATAAAGAAACAGTGGGCAGGGGGCTCACCGAAGCAGCGGTCTCCACCTCCATCTCCTCATCCTCCAGCACGACTGCCCTCGGCTTTGCCTCGATGGCAGCAGGAGGGGCAGTCACCTTCCTCGGTCCTTGCAGCGTTGTGGGGGAGGGGGGGGGGGGGGGGGGCTTCCCTCCGATGTTCCTTGGACCGGCCTTCTTAGTTGGCGGGCTGCACGATGGGCTCCCCATGCGATGTCTGGCCTGCTTCCCGGGCACAGAGCATACAGGGCAGATCGGCACAGCCTGGCAGGTAGCTGTCTTGTGGCCTGTGCCGCTGCACCTGTAGCAGAGGCCGGACCTGTCGACAGAACTTTTACAGTTCTGTCGCGTGTGTCCGACCTCGAGGCACCGGAAGCACTGCAGAGGCCTCTGCTGCAGCACCGCCACCTTCGCCCGGAAGCACTGGACCTTGAGTTGGCCAGCCTTCTCCAGAATCCTGGCCGGTGTAAGTGGGCAACGGGCCCAGAGCGGAGAACAATCCGGAATTTGTCATCCGGAAAGACCACACTTGGACCTCATTGATACCGCACTTGCCCGCGGCGGCGACAGCCTTCTTGACCTCCTCCGGGCTGGCTAGTTCAGTCAGCTCGGAGACGACCAGTTCAGCGGTTCTCCGCGGGCAAGCGGCCTTTATTCCCGTGCCCTCAAGGGCCTTTTCAAAGGCGGCGACCAACCCGGTAGCCTTGAGGAGGCTGTCGGGCCCGGGGACTTCCAAAACGAGTGCCCCGGTTACTGCCCTTCTGGGCATTATCAAGTCAATGCCCAGGGCCTCTAAATTGACCCTGGACATCACCTGGGTCATGATTTGACCCAGGCCTGTCTCTTGGCCAGCCGGAGCGGTGACCGTGACCGCCGACGTCCCAGGGGGACGCGGCAGTCTCGGTCTCTCCGTCTGGCACTTGCCTGTCAATCCCGATTTGCCGGTCGGCTTCGGAGGCTGCGCCTTCCTGGGTCCTCCGGCTGCGGGCTTGACGAGTGCGGCTGCCTTCTTGGGAGCAGGCGTGGCCGGGGAGTTGAAGGAAGAGGCCTTCTTTCCCCTCTTCACCACCTGCACCCATGTTTCCTCCTTTGGAGAAGCCGCAGCGGTCCTGACGGGAGTCGGTGGGCCAGAGGGGCCCTTGCTCACCGTAGTAGGAGCCAGTTGCGGCTTCTTCTGCTTCTGCTTCTTCTTCTTCCCTTCCCACCCTCGGTAGGGGGTGTGGACGGGGCCGAAGAAGCTGGAGATGAGGACTTGTTTTCACCAGGGGTGGAAGCAGGCGCAGATCCCTCCGCCAGCTTGATCCTCGTCTCCAGTCTGTTAACAACCCGCCCAAATGCAAGCATTTGGGTGGCGTTGTCTCAGGCCTGGTTCTTACTTATTTCGATGGCCACCTCTTTGGCCATCTCCTTGACCATATCTATGGTCAACTCCAGCTTTTCTTCCCTCGGCCTCTCCACGGTCACCTGTTGACCGGCAGAGAGGCTCTGGGAAGCGTCGTCCACCTCCATGTCGTCGCTGCCAGTTTTGACAGCGACAACATGGGGGCGGGCGCCCATCTTTTCGTGGCGGACCTCCGCCGCCTTTAATTTCTCGCGAAGGAGGGCGCTCTCTTTCTTCTCGAGAGCGACCTCCTTCTCAAGTTTTCGCACCTTCTCGTTAGCGCGGCGCTCCCGATCGCTCTGCCGGACCAACATCTGCCTTGCAGCGCCATCGGGGGCGTCGCTCTTATTTATCCTGCCTAACAGTTCCTCCCCGTTGGCGTGAGCAACCCTTGCAGCCATCCTAAATTTACGGGCGTCGGTGGACTTTATGTTAGACATATATCTAACCGTCTTGACCACCAGCTCCATGCACCCTCTGATGTGCTTCCAGCACTCAACTGGAACCTGGACCCGGGTGTTCTCCTTTAGAAACGACTCCTTAGGGAGGGTCTTCCTTGCCGGGGCCGATCTTGCTGGCATCCCAGAAGACCCCTCCCGGGTCGCTACTTTTCTTTATTTGGCCATCCTCGTTGACACTGACTTCAATGTCAGCAAGGAAGGCCCTGACCTCACGGTCCCATTCTTCCCTCTTCTCGATCTCCGAGATCCTCACCTTTCGAGGCCTCTCGGTGATCTTGTCCTTTTCCTTGTCCTTTTTAGACGAAGAACCGGACGTCTTCGTTCCACTCGTTGCAGGCGCAGCCGAGTGGGACGGTCCCGCCCCGTCCTTCGTATTCCCGTCCTTATACTTGCCAATCTGTTGGTCACAGGTAGTGAGCAACACAACCGGGGCCCTGTGCCCAACCCCGGAAGGTCCACGGTCGCTGGATGACGACGCAGTGGGGCCCGCTTGACAACCCGCCTCTGCGCCGGCACTGAGGGATCCGAAGCCCTCTGTGCGGTAAACTTCTTTCTTTTGCATGCGTGAATCCATGATTTTCAAATAAAAGTTTGCCAGTCCGTCAAAAGAAAGAGTCCGTTCGTCGACCCACTCGCTCCGTTCGCGCTGACACTCCCGCAAGCAGACATGTCAGCCCCAGAGGACACCACGTGGAGGTGGAACGATGGGAACCTTTTTCACTAGCAAGGGCCCCTAACTTCGCCGAAATCTACCCTATCGAGACTTGAGAAGCTTGCTGCTGGTTGCACGTTGACCATTCCTACGCTCAGAAAGGCACCACTCTAGTACTATCCGTACTTGCTGCCCGACATCTCACCCAGAGGGTGGAAAATTATTGATCTTAAAAACTGTCCCACCCGTCCCAAGTGTCCCTTCTGGCGCTAACCCTAGGATTAACCGCTTGGGACGGAGTCTCTACCGAACCTCCCCCAGCCCCATGCAGCGGTCCCCATTTTTAGGGGCAAATGTAGCATGGGGCAATTGAGGCTGGCGAGTCCGGGTTGTGTCCGGGGACGTGGCGCCCCACTCTGCCGTGGGAAGTACACGGAGTCCGTTGTCTGGCTGTGGTACCCGAGACGTATTCTCCACACGGGCTTAAGAGAAGGGCTCCGGCGCACTTCCCACCCACCTCTTTACAAGGTGTCGGGCGCAGCCGGACCAGGCCTTAATTTTACCCCTCCCCTG
This sequence comes from Cerceris ruficornis, assembly GCA_963989415.1. Taxonomy (NCBI): domain Eukaryota; kingdom Metazoa; phylum Arthropoda; class Insecta; order Hymenoptera; family Crabronidae; genus Cerceris; species Cerceris ruficornis. The sequence goes on from OZ022526.1 coordinate 1,514,048, forward strand.
TCGGGCCGGCCCTGCAACCTTTGCACAACGTGCAGTACAACTCAGCGGCCGTTAGCCGCTACCATCCATGAAAAATACCAGCAGCCACTCTCGAGACTACCGGAGAGGGACATCAGCTACATCAGGGTTTTTCGGGAGTTGGCCCTTCCTTGGCCAAAACCCAAGTTCGGCTCCCGAAAACCCTTCTAGCCGCCGTCCTCCTTGTTCCAACTTCCTGTGGCAACCCGTGTTAGCCATACACGGGATCGTCCACGACTAACAACTACTTCTAAAACCCAACGAACACCACAACGAACATTGCACCTTATTTATTTACCTCGGCCACTCGCAACGCTCCTGGCCCTTGGCACGTAACAATATCTTTAAAGTTTTCTATGCGATTTTAACCAAACTTTTTTTTAAATGATAGAGTAATAAAAAATAAAAGTTATATGTTTTTGTGTTTTTCTCTAATTTACTCTGGAGTCGTGAAATTAAGCCTCTTCTTTTGCCGGTTTTGAAACTTTACTTTACTATATCTGATAGACTAGTGACAGTGGAATTGGTTATTGCTATGTGTTTCACAATTTAAAAAAAAATACAGAAACAAACTTAGGTCCCCCATGGCGACTCGAACTCGCAACAAAAAAGTGTTCAGCAGTTCCGCAGGCAAACACTCTACCCACTTTTTTTTATAAATACGTTTATTCAGAAGCCCAATACAAGTTGTACATGAAGGATAATATAGCGTAAGAAAAGCGCAGAAAAATTACACGCCAGGAGATAATAAATGGATAGACAAAATGAGGAACGGCCCGTTCGCAGGAGGGCACACGCTGTCTTGATCCTTGTTAGCATTCTTTTTTATCCGGGTGTGACCGTGTCTATTATTTTTGGTCAAGTAATTAAATTGACGTACAAGGAAATTATTTCAGGAGCATAGAAACGGCTAAGGAAAAACTATGCTATAATTATTACTTACCCTATGGTAGTGTATAAATTACTAAGAACTAAGGATAGAATAAGCTATCGTACTCACACATAACACGCAAATCGTACAACTAAAGTGAATAAAAATGAACAAAAAACACACTCTTGCACACAACATTCACACAAGGAGGGTGGGGGGTTGGAGGACGTGGGTGGGAGGGTGGATTGGAGAGGGAGACGCAGGGAGTAATGTCGGTTTGTATTGTTTACATTATGTGATATAGATATGGGGTCAGCTTACATTTGAGTTTCTGCACGGATACTTATTGTTATATAAAAATCGTGACTTGGGTTATCACTCTTTCGTTAAATCCACCAGTGTTTATCTTGTTTCTTTTGGTATCGCTTTTCATGGTCTACCGCTGTGAGAGGTGACAAGAAACGTAGCTCTGAGCTTGCAATTTTACAGCTGATGTTTTTCCTATAGGTGATTTTTTTGTTAAGACTGTTTCTATTTACGCGATAAATCGTACGAATATTATTGATATCCTGTAAATATCCTTCAGCATTCAGATAAGAAAAGCTTTCGAGGGGAATGTAGCTTGTGTTTCGCGCTCAGTCAAAATATCTTGGGTTCTGGAAGGCTGAACTATGAATTAGGCTATTTGAGCGTATAAATAGTATCAAGGACCAGTGGTGTCGGATTAGTTTTAGGATACAGATATCTATTCGGACTATTTCAACTTCTCGATAAAAATTTGTATTGCTTATCATTTTGGTGAAGTTAGATTCTGCCGTTCGATATTAGTCGACACAAGCCCTTAGACATTTCCGCTCAACAGTCTCAATTTTTTCCATGGTGCTTGCGGTAATATTAACCCTTTCGCTACGGCAGTGTGCTCCGTCGGAGTGTCACCGCTGAACGGGCCACCGTGCCGCCGGAGTAGCGGTCTGAACGGAGTGCTGCGCGGGAAAGTGTGCATGTTGCGCTTAGGTAAACTAGTGTTCGGACTTACATCTTTTGGTGCAGCCTCGTCATTATCCGGATCGTACGATTCTTTAACACATTGACGGCCGGCGACCTAAGAGACTTTTAAAGCCTGAGCGCCGGCAACGTATCGGCCACTTAAATCCCAAACGCCGGCCTTATTCGCTTGTTTCTGATCACTGCATAGCCAAAAATATTTAAAACATTATATATTTTCGTAAAATAGAACATTTTATTTGCATATTCGTTATATACAATTTAACTGTAATTAAAAATAGAAACAAAATCGAAATTTTTAATTTATAATTATAGAAAAAAATACACTTTCTCATTTCATGGTGGATTAGAAATCCGCGTTTTCGCGGGGCCGGCGCTCAAGCAACAGACTCAGAAATCCGCGTTTTCGCGGGGCCGGCGCTCAAGTGACAGACTCAGAAACCCGCGTTTTTCGCGGGGCCGGCTGTCAATGTGTTAAGTGTTATACAACAACATATTTGGAGATTTTGCAACCATTATCAATAAAAGTATATTTAAAAATTAATAATTACACTTTACAGTAACAAATAACAAATACTTTCCAATAACAAATTAAAGTTCTCAATAATTTAATTCACAGTGATAAATTTTGAAGCAAGGGTCGACACACAATCCCACATTACAGTTTTTACATTCATACACAGTTTCGCGTCTTTTGTCGTTCGCATGGCAAACGACACACCTTCTTCTTGGTTTTTTTCCTACCGATTTAAAAACCGACGGAAAATGTCGTTCTGTTAATCTCAGTGGATGATTATACCCCGTTCGATGTTGATGACTTATACTTTGATGGTACTTTCTCAGTATTTCCCTAATTAATTGCAATTGAAATCTTGCCACAGATATCGGTCGTTTCACCTTATGTTTGTACAGACAATAAGCGTTCCAGACGCAAATGTCCACCAAATGAAAACAAAAATTCCGGTACCATTTCAAAGATTTCCGTGTCGAGTTCACAGTGCTTATGACCATATCAGCTTTATCCACTGCACCCATTGAATTGTTGTAGTCTAACACGCATACAGGTTTCTGGATAACTCTTTCTCCTCCGTGCCTGATTACCGTTTTAAATTCTGCTGTATGCATTGTAGAAAGCATATACACTTCTTTCTTATCCATCCATTTTAAGCCTAATAAGTTATCGGATGATCTAAATGTTGCCTATCCTTTTTTAATCGTTTGTCAATTTTGGGCATTCCTTTTCTCCTTTTTTTACGGTCCCGCACGCGTTTGTGCCATTATTATGTAAACACTTAAATAAAGCGGGACTCGCATACCAGTTATCTACAAAAAGGGTATGGCCCTTTCCTAGATGCGGCTTCATAAGGGTTTCCAATATTGCTCCAGATTTTCCAATATCTGGATTTTCAGTATCCATCATGGTAGATGCTCCGGCATAAATTATTAAGTCTTGCACGAACCCTGTCTCACAGTCGCTCAAAATAAACGATTCTATACCAAATGTGTTTTTCTTTGATGGTATCTATTGCTTAAAAGAAAGCCGCCCTTTATACAAAAGCAGACTTTCGTCAATGCATAGTCGTTGGTAAGGCTGAAATGATTCATTAAATGTTTTTCGTAATATTTCAACGACGTTTCGTATCTTGCACAAACGATCATTAGTACGACCAACATCATCGGTGAAATGTAGCATTTGTAGTATTTTTAAATAACGGTCTCTCGTCGTTAGTTCTCCAAAAATATTGCTAGACAGAAGTTTGTCTTTACTCCAGTACTCTGCTAATGATAACTTCTTGTTGCGTGTCAGCAATAATGACACAGCAAAAAAACAATATAATTCGGCTAGTCCTGTTTTATCTGACATATTTACGCTATTATTATTCTTTCGAGACCAATATCGATTACTTTCCCTTGCAATCAACTCTACGAGCTGTTCAGAAAATAAAAGTTGAAAAAAGTCTAAGATTTTTGCTGATGTAGTAATATTTCTTTTAATTCCTGAATTCGCTACCACAAACTTATATATTTTGGGGACAAATGTTTTTGACGTCCATATTTCAGAGTTATTGTCATGGGTTTCAATCTGTTCAGCTTCTGATTCAGAAGTACTACATACGTGTATAGCTCTTCTATTTCTCTGTCGTATTACATGAATTTGATTATCATTATCTGAATCACTGTCTGAATCATTTAAGCCATTAGAGGATGGAATTCTTTTCGACCTTCTCTGTGACATTCTAATAAGGGAGGTACAAAAAGATTTTATAAAACAAACTAAACAAAGTCCCAAATAACATTTTCAAATAAATGTTGCAAACCTTGAAAACTTAACAGCTGCTATCCAATTTCTTCTAATGATTTAACCCTTTGAGCTCTAAATACTCCCGGCCGAAACGGTCCGTAGGGACGGAGCGCGGTTAGCGCTGACCATTGCTGGGGCCGGAATACTTTTTCGCCACACTGACGTGACTATTCAAGGCGCAAACAGTAATAAATTATATGTTATTTTTGAGTATTAGAATTATTTATTATAAACATTAAAATTTTAAAACATTAAATTTTACAATCAACTAAAAAACTTAATTTGATATTTACAACAGAAATTAATAATTTAATTGTGTGTGAAAATTTTCAAAACAATTATCTATAAATAATTAATTATACATTATAATTCCCGGAGATTTTTATGACCCTAATACTGTCCAACCGCTACCTAAGGAAGGCAAATTACTAACGAATGCCCCTGTATTAATTTTACACGAAAATGACTGCATATTGATTGAAAAAATCGACAAACGCATATATGCGCCCTTAGTCCAGGCCGATGACTTAGAGAAAACACATATATGCGGCCATAGGCCACATGGATGACTTTCGTCAAACCCATATATGCGTCCATAGAGCCCTAACGGTTAAGGAAGATTTCTTCTTATGTTGTACTTTTGTATGATACAAACACTTCTCTCTCGAATAGAATACAGAAGAAACTTGTTTCGACGTACAGAATATATATATTTTCAAATATATTGTAGGGTCCCACTCGCGCTATGATTCTAACTCTCTGTATTCTCCACTCAACTCAGTATCCTCAACTCAACTGACTCTTTCCAAAATTCTCGCTCGCATCCACCCTAGATACTCTTTCTCAAATCATGCATTCTTTGTATTTCTCACAGCATGCGTTCTATGTTGCACTCACTCATTTTCTCTGTATCTATAGACTAAACATTCATGCTAGCCCTGACATCCGTCGCCTTCCAAATCACATACTCTAAACATCCACTCTCGCTTATATACAAAGTATCCACACTCACTAATTTTAGAAATTAATACTATTTACGCGTAGGAAAAATTCCGTTCCTACAATATATATTTCGCGTTCAAAATATACCTTTACTCGGATTAATTCAAGACGGTTGAATATTAGCCACTGACAGCTTGAAGGAGACTTTAGCGTGATTCTTGCCCCGATTGCTCCAAAAGAATGCATACTTATATTTCACTTGTTCAAAACAAATGCGAACAAACCAAAGAATGAGACAAGTGTGATCGATGCGCAGTATGCGTAAAAATAAAAACATCGCGGAGCTCATAGTCAAATGGTATCACTCTGATGTCGTCTATAGGCGACGCTCGTAGCGAAAGGGTTAAACTAGATCTGGCAGCCGTATGTGAGTATTGGGCGAATTAACGCTTTGTAGCATAGAATCTTTACCTTCTTGTCTAGTATCGTAGAGTAGAAAAATTTTCTATGAATAAGAAAGGACTTTTTTGGTTTTTTCAATTTGTATCTGTATATGTTGATTATAGTTTAATTTAACGTCTTGATTAATGCAAAGGTATTTAACGGTGGCTTTATGCGGGGTTTCAAGGACAAACTACGACGCTAAACTTCAGCGGCACATGCCCTTGATGCCCTCCGCACAGGGCCGAAAAAGACCGACAACAGTCGGAACATATCGCCCCCCTTGGAAGGTCTAACCTTCCAACGTACATAATATATATTGTTAGAAGATTACATAATTGGATAATTATCATGAATGTATAAAGCATTGAAGTACGACATAAATAGATTATAATAATTGCAAGCACTTAAGATTAATAGTATTGAGTATAGAATACAAATAATTCGCAAAGTAAGTCTTAAATCAGAGCTTATTGCTCAATAAGCAAAATACAAAGTTTGACAGCTGGTCCCGAAATGATGCCCTTCGTGATTTGGACAGTGGCTGTGCGGATTTCGCCGTCCGCGCCTGGTATAGTTGCTTCAATTCTGCCCAACAGCCGTTGAAGGGGTGGCAGATTGTCCTGCCGGACCAGCACCATGTCACCCGGTTGGAGCGACCGGTTGCATTTCCTGGCCTACTTAGGCCCCTGGATAAGATGTTGCAGGTATTCCTCGGACCATCTCTTCCAAAAGTGTTGCCTCAGCTGCTCCACATACTGCCAGTGCGAGAGCCAATTCACGGGCACCTCTATCACGTCTGACTCGGCAGTTGCCAGCATCGAGTCTCCGATAAGGAAATGGGAAGGTGTAAGAAAGCACAGGTCTGATGGATCCGAGGGAAGAGGAGTTAAAGGCCTAGCATTGAGCACAGCTTCTACTTGAACTAACAGCGTATACAATTCTTCGAAAATGAGAGATGCATTACCAGCGACGCGTTTCAGGTGGTGTTTTGCCGATTTGACGGCCGCCTCCCACAAACCGCCAAAGTGTGGGCCCTACGAGGGATAAAGTGCCAAGTGACTCTCTCGAAAGATAAGTAGTCACATATCCTCGTTTGACCGTCGCTGCGAAAAACCGCTACCGTTAATTCTCGCAACTCGCGATTGGCACTAACGAAATTCGAGCCATTATCGGAATAAATATGAGAAGGCCTACCCCTTCTGGAAATAAATCGCTGCAAGCTACCCAAAAATGAATCCGTGGTCGTGTCGGATACTAACTCTATATGCACAGCCTACGTACCCATACACACAAAAATAGCTGCGTAAGCCGTTGATAACCTGGCGTTCCATCGCCTTCCTTCCTTCCTTCACGTGGAAAGGGCCACAATAGTCCAACCCCGCATTCGCAAATACTAGAGACGGTGTGACGCGATACATAGGCAGATCACCCATGATAGGTTGCGAACTGGTAGGCAAAACTTTAAAACAAGTAATACACTTGCGCAGCACCATTCTCACCGTGCTACGCCCGGAAAGCGGCCAGTATTCCGATCGAACGGCGGGCCGGAGTAGCCTGACAACCCGCGTGAAGGTTTCTTTTATGCTCGTACCTGATAATTAATGTAGTGAGTGGATGAGATTTTGGCAGCAAAATCGGATGTTTCGTTCTATACGGTACTTGTGAATGCTGGAGCCTGCCGCCAACGCGAATAATGCCCTCATCGTCTAAGAACGGATTTAAATTGAGAAACGGTGCCATGAGGTACGTTTCGTGTTTGCAGAGTGTCTCCAGCAAATCTCGAAATGCGTCTGCTTGACATATTTTTACAAGATATAATTTCGATCGTGTGATTTCACAACTGGTTAACGTATTTGCATGGCGTTCGTGCTTTCCTCGCAAAGCATTATGTACAAACCGAAAGCAATAGGCCATAACTCGTACTAGGCGATTGTAAGACGAGAATGTTCTGAAAACCTCCTCGTGAAATCAGTCATTAGCATCGTTGACGGCCGTCGCAGCAACAATCGCTACCTTTCGTCTCTCCGGTAAATTATCAACGGGAATACTAATTGTCCTATCATCTATGCCCTTATCTCTGTCAAAGAATTCAGTTGGGCCCTTCCACCATATGGAGATGCTCAACAACTCAGCGGCCGTCACCCTCCTTGAAATAATATCCGCGGGATTCTGCTTCGTAGGTACGTGTCCCCATTGCGCTGAAAGCAACAGCTCCCGAATTTCTCCGATACGATTCGCCACGAAAGTATACCAGTTAACCTAAACCTACATGTCTGTTTTCAAAAAAATTTTTATAGCGAAATAAAAAAATAGGTATACCTTAATTTTGCTCGTAGAACATACCTACAAAGTTTCGAGTCGATCGGTGAATTTTTTTTTTGAACTCAATTTTTTCAAAAATTTGGACTTATCTACATGTGGAGTGGGAACGGAAAATGTTTTAAAGATAACGAAGAATAACAAATATATTTAACAAACCGCAAGTAACAAGAAATAACAAACAATTAACACTACAAAGATAGAAGAAATGAGGTTATACGAAACGGCGTACTCTTAGCGAGGCGAGCAAAAGACTGGCTGTCTTTCCGTAGGGCAGGCAGCCAGGATAGTTGATCGACTGAGCTGTCCTTCGAAGAGCTCCGCCTGCTTCGCCCATTCATACAGCTGAGATGTCACTGATTCACAGACACTCTCTCGGTGTCATGGCCGGACCTATTGGCACGAGCGTGGTGGCGTATTGGGGCGACATTCGTATCTAACCGCTCGCGCTGGAAAGACATGCCATGCGCGTCGATCGCGGAAAACAAAACGACGCGCGTGGCACGTCGACCAAGGTTATTTGTCGAAGAACAGTTTCAGATTGTAACAACTCGCGTGTGCCGCAAAACAGAAGTATTATTAGTGAAAAAGTATGCTCTGATATGATTTAAATCAAATACAATTAATAGATTTTAGTGTTTTTGGACTTCTGGCGATGATTTGGTGGAATTCAACCACTACGTGACGCCTTACGGCGAAATATAATGCTCGGCCGCAACAATGTATTCTTTAACGCGAGAAGGCCTTGCGTTCTGCTGTCGCGGAGTTTCTTACCTGTTTGCGCTAGAAATTAATTTACAAATGCGCGTGCTAGAACGGAGCATTATAATGTATTTCGCCGTAAGGCGTCACGTAGTGGTTGAATTCCACCAAATCATCGCCAGAAGTCCAAAAACATTAAAATCTATTAATTGTATTTGATTTAAATCATATCAGAGCATACTTTTTCATTAATAATACTTTTGTTTTACCCTGCAAGCGACGTGGTGCGGTCTGAAACTGTCTTTCGACAAATAACCTTGGTCGTCGTGCCACGCGCGCCGTTTTGTTTTCCGCGATCGACGCGCGTGGCATGTCTTTCCAGCGCGAGCGGTTAGATACGAATGTCGCCCCGATACGTCACCACGCGCGTGGCAATAGGTCCGAACCTGGCAAGTGAAAGGCGAAGCAATCAGCGAGCTCTCGAGCGCATGGGAAGGGGACGCAGGCGGAGCTTTTCGAAGGACAGCTCAGTCGATCAACTATCCTGGCTGCCTGCCGTAGGGCAAACCTACCGCCGTCTTTCTTCCGGGGAAAAATAAAAAAGAAAGACGCGCGCGAGCGATTACATTGTGCGCCCGTACGGTGACTCACGCATGAGAACCGCGCGATTTCGTCGCCTGATCGACACGCCACAACACCCCCTTACCAGTGAAACGCTTACGAAAAGAAAAAAGATATAATAATGGGTGAAAAAAAACTATTCTACTGGATACCTTACGATTAAATGTACGGAATACGCTGTATACTACTTTTATGCTAGTTATACTAATTAAATCCTGCCTGGAATCGTTCAGGAAAACGAACGGTTCTACCCGAGCGAGTAACAAATCTGCTTGAGATCGGATTACTCTCAACATTTGTGCTAGACTCGGTTTCGGGCACAATGTCAGTCCCCACGATATACTCACGAGCGGTTGTTTCGCTCGCGATCTGCTCGTCGTCGAGGACTAAAAACGCAGGCTTAGGTCTGTCGATGGATACCCTTACGTTTTTATCTTTAATTCTACTTACGTAAGACTTATCACTACGTTCGACAACTTTATATGGTCCGTCGTAAGGTGGTTCTAAAGGTCCCTGTACGGCGTCATGTCTCAAGAAAACGTACGGCGATGTTGCTAATTCTTTAAAAACAAAAACTCTTTTATTCCCGTGGCGTTTCACGGGTTGTGGTTTGACGGTATTTACCCGCTCTTTGAGTTTACTCACGAATTCTGAATTAACCTCGTGGTTGCTGGGCAGGAAAAATTCTGCCGGTAAACGAATTCCCGTACCATATATTAACTCGGCTGCTGATGCCGCTAAATCTTCTTTCATCGCCGTGCGTATCCCCAATAGCACGATGGGCAGATTTTCGACCCAATTGCCGCCGTCATGACATTTGATGGCCGCCTTCAACTGCCGGTGAAACCTCTCAACCATGCCATTGCTCTGTGGGTGGTACGACGTCGTTCTTACACGTTTAGTACCGAGAAGTCTGCAAAGCTCTCTGAATAAATTTGATTCAAATTGACGGCCTTGATCAGATGTTACTCTGCATGGTACGCCAAAACGGGAAATCCATACTGAAAGGAAACTCTGGGCAATGGTTGAGGCTTCCATATCGGCAATTGGAATGGCTTCAGGCCACCGCGAAAAACGATCGATGCAGGTAAGACAGTACCTGTATCCCTGTGAATATTGCATCGTGATAATATCCACGTGCACATGCTCGAAACGGCCGGCCAATTGCTCGAAATCGCTGGTGGGCGCAACAACATGTCTCGTCACCTTACAGCGCTGGCACGCACAACATTGTTTCGCCCAATCTCTTACGTCGCGGTTTACGCCAGGCCAAACAAACCTATCGCAGACTAAGCGCTGCGAGGTACGCACACCTGGATGGGACAGCGAATGGAGCGACTCGAATACTCGCCGGCGCAAAGGTTTCGGCACGAAAGGACGCACGGTATTCGTAGATATATCGCAATAGATATTCGCGTCATGTTCCGGGAAGTGGATTTTTTTGAGACGCAACGATGTGTCTGCTGATCTCAAAACACTCCTTAGTTCCTCATCGTCCCTTTGTGCCGTCTCGAGTGTCTTATGGTCAACACTTGCGGATATGGCTTCTACGCGTGACAAAGCGTCGGCAACCTCATTGTCGGTGCCTTTGGTATGTCGGATATCGGTGGTAAATTGGCCGATATAATCCAAATACCGGAATTGCCGCGGCGAACACTTGTTTAAATTTTGCTGGAACGCGTAAGTTAAAGGCTTATGGTCCGTATAAATAACAAAATTTCTGCCCTCGACCGCGTGTTTGAAACGTTTGACCGCGCTGTATATTGCTAGCAGTTCGCGATCATACGCACTATATTTCTTCTGCGATACGGACAGTGTCTTTGTGTAAAAAACTAACGGTTGCCATGCGTGGTTTACTCGCTGCTGTAGTGCCGCACCCAGTGCAAAATCCGACGCGTCGGCAACAATACTTATTAACCCTTTGCGGTCGGATTAAATTTGGAGGTGGGTATCGTACTGGTCGGAATTAATTTCCGTCGATAGAGCAGGGATACGTAACGCGCAAGTTTACGATGGATAAACAAGATTTAGTCATTCTTTTGTGAACTTTAGATATAACTTTATTCAATACACTCTTCTAGTGATATATTTTTGTATAAAAATTATGTTTTATAATTCTCCTTCGTGTGATATTTTTCAAAACACTCTCCAACATGCAGGCCAGGTTTTCGAGTGCATGTATCGCAAAAGTAATTGGTTTGGTGCCTTCCACCCTTAATCTTTCTGTTTGAACATACACTGCAATCTTTACTTTTTACATTTTCACAATGCCGCAATATATGCAGATTTCCATTAAGTCTTTCTTCTTTATCGGAGGTCGATGGTCTTCCTGGTTTTGAATCTGCTCCGTCACGAAAATCACCTACCAGTTGTGCCACCAATTTTCGGACGAATATAAAATGTGGCATAGGTGTCCTCTTCTCTCTTCTAGCTGACTCTTTATATAGAATGTAACTGTTTATTACACAAACCTCCAATCCCCAGAAAAAAAGTTTTCGCCACCATTTGCACGATTTTCTTAGAAAACAATACGAACTTGCTAATTGGTCAGCCTTATCCACACCTCCCATATTCATATTATAATTTATAATGACGTTTGGTTTGATAATGTTGACGGTCCCAACTTGTTTCTTCCTTTTTTCTGTAATTGTCGTGCCCGATGTATCGTAACTGCTCAGTATGGTGACTATTCTTTTGTCTTTCCACGCTACTAATAGAATATCGCCTGATCGGTAGGCAGCGACAGTATTATTTTTTGTTACAGCTGGTTTGTTAATCATAGCTGGTATATATTTCCTGTTTTTGTTAATTGTACCAGTTAAATAACAGCTTAGTTTTAGAAGTTCCTGCGCTAATGGGATCCCTGTAAAATATCTGTCCGTAAAGATGTGGTATCCCTTTGCCTCGGGATTTGCGGTCAACAGCATGTGATACAAGTGTAAGACAATCCTTGAACTGACAGGGAGGTCTGGACGGATTAGAGAGTCTGTAGTAACGCTTCCATAGTAGGGAAGCATAGCATATACGTATCCTGTATGTGCGTCTGACAATACATAAATCCGGATTCCCCATTTGGTGGGCTTTTTAGGATTATATGTAATAAAGCTAATTTTGCCCTTGAATTTCACAACAGACTCATCGATGGATATTTCTCTATCCGGTGTAAAATACGCTTGGAATTTGTCACCAATATAATCCAGAAAGTTGCTCACTTTTTGGATTCTGGTTGATACGTTTCTATTTGTGGAAACATTTTCATTCAGATGTAACATCCAAAATATTTGGAAAAATCTTTCCTTCCGAAACATATCTCTAAAAAATGGTATGTTTCCAATATAATCCTTCGTCCAATAATATTTCATGTTAGGAATTGGTATAGTACCCATATTCAGGACTACACCCAAAAAAGCTGTGAACTCCTCCTTCGTCACATCGATCCACTTATTCCACGTTGATCGAGCTGATAAGCTCTGCTCTTCTATTTTATTTTGGGCATATTTATTTGTCTCTAGTACAATTTTTTCTATCAGTGTGTTTGTGAAGAAGAGTCTAAAAAAGTCGATGGGTTCCGTGCAATTCAAGGGTACATTCGGTCCAACAGTCTTCCTTCCCGCCGAAAAATTAGTTTTGGATTGTGGCTGATCTGTGTACGTAACGTCTTTCCAAGTAGTAAATTCATTTATATTACTATTCTCATTTTCATTATTTTCTTCTGTTTCACTGTCGCTGGATATTGTTAACTGCTTTATTCGTCGCTTCACGGGAGCTATGTCACTATCAGAGTCACTGCAATCGTTATCACTTTCTCCATCAGAGTCAGTATTCAAGAGGTCAAAATAAAACTCATCATCGCTATTGTCAGTTTTACCGAACACTTCTTGCGGTAACTTTCTTTTTGCCATTTTGGGGAATTATTTTGGAATATTCCAAGAAGAGAGAATGTCTAATTACTGTTAAATACAGTTTATAAAATATTGTTTGGAATTCTACAAGGTATTGTCGAATGTTGTCGATTTCATTACGTTCAAAAGACGACTGACTCGCCACTGCGTCTTGCATGGCGAGCGCTGGGTCACTACGTTTGTTTAGATAATTACGTTATCTCCAATCCATAAATCACCGTGTTCCGTCGCTAACGGAGCAAGTTCAGTCTCCTATATTTTTTTTTGTTTTCGTCAGAATTCAGCGAACTTCGGGAGATGGGCATTGAAGGAGAGTTGGGGGGACGGTCTCGTCCCATCAAAACATCGAGGTCAGACCCAGGATTGACCCTACATAGCGTCGTGCACTTTTCCACGAAATGCTCCCGTCTCCTGAGGTTCGCTTTCCCCTAGTTTACCACCTCCTCTTGGCCGCTTGGGCCAATGACTCCGGGTTCCGCCGCGTGCCCCTTAGCTCTTGGGGGGAACGGGGTTTGGAAAACCTCAGAACGAAAAGACCAGAGAAACGACCGAGCCGTTGAATAGATACTTTCGCGAGCAGAAGCTCCAACATTGTACTACTCCAGACTTATTAAATAAATTAAGTTTAATTAAGTCACCTAGCAGAAACGGCTTCAAGTAACCTCCGCTCCGGCCCATTATTCCTGAACTATACCATCGAGACTTTACTTTGGAGTCACGGTGGGATCAGAAAACACCGTATTGGTTCGTGAATAGGTTCTTTAGGCATTGACGTTCGTATAGGAAAAATGTAAACTGATACATGAATGCATATCGTATACGATTCGTATAGTTCCTTGCCGTGGTGGCTGAGAGCAGACATACGACCGGAACGGTAAAAAGGCTTTGGTGGCTGAGAGTAGACATACGACCGCAAAGGGTTAAGGCGCCCGGTATCGGATGCGCGAGTTTTGCGGCATTAGCGACGAGCGCGTTCTTTGAATTCGCAAAGGCGGCTTCCGCTGTGTCTGTCCAAACGACAGATGTGTTGCCTTTTTTTGCCCCCTTGAGCAAATCGCTCATCGGCTGCAACAGTTTTGCCGCCTGGGGCACGAATCGTCGGTAAAAATTAAACATGCCGAGGTACCGCCTCAATTCCCTAATCGTTGCCGGCTTAGGAAATTTTACGATCGCCTCGACGCGTTCTTCTAAGGGTGTTATGCCGGATGCGTCTACTGCGTACCCGAGGAAAGTGACACTTTCTACACCGAAAACACACTTCGCGGGATTTATAACTACGCCGTAATTGTTAAAACGTTCGAACAGAAGTTTAAGGTGCTCGATGTGCTGCGACTCGCTGTCGGAAGCGATTAAGAAATCGTCGATAAAAGCATATACGAAATCGAGGCCAGATATAATTTCGTCAACGAATCGCTGACAAGTCTGAGCGGCGTTACGCAATCCGAACATTGTGTACCGAGCTTCGAAGAGGCCGAATGGCGTCGCGATCGCGGTTTTCTCTATGTCCGCTGGAGCCACCGGAATCTGGTGGTACGCTTTAACTAAGTCTATTTTTGAAAATAACTTTTTTCCCGCCAGACCTTGCGCAAAATCCTCAATGTGGGGTGGCGTGTATCTGTCTGGGATGGTACGTGCGTTAGGTGCCCGATAATCGCCGCAGGGCCGTAACGTGCATTAACTTTTTCGGCACAACGTGCAGTGGCGATGACCAAGGGCTTTTGAAGGTTGAATTACCCCTTGCTGCATCATGAGGTCGAACTCTGCTTTAACTTCCTTCAAACGGTCGGGGGCGAGTCGCCGAGGTTTGCAGTGGACAGGTGGGCCAGGCGTCGCACAGTGGTTCATTTGGCCGAAAACCTGGCCAAAACCCCAAGGAGTTTTCAATTTAGCTGAAAATTGGTGTATTAGTATTATTTGGGTCGCTGATTAAGAATCTGAACTCAGAATTTCCAAAAACAAGTGAGGGATTAGCATTATTCGTTTGTCCAAGGCACGATAGCCTGGCCGTATATCGTAAACGTATTTCCCCGAGCATAGCGCGTGCGACAAACAAATAAGAATATCTCATAGAATTGCAAAAAGTCGCAAAATTTTACAACGGGGACTTCTTCGGGAAGCTTCAAAGTTTAATTTAAAAAAAAATTCGCGTTGAACTTTTACGTACTTCACAACTATTTCCTCTGCAAAAGGAAAAAAATGTATGGGTTTTGCAATCTGTGCCATCGCAGTTGTAAAATATTAAATAAAAAAATGAAACCAAGGTACTTATAATTTAAAAGTATGACGAATACAATACTTACAAAGTTGATTGTACTATTATTTCACATTGAAAACGTATTCTGAATTTCGACGTGAATACGTTACGTTATTCAAGTGCCAACTTTGACATTGCATATCTCTAAGAGCATTGTTCAATAAAAACTTTTATTAATGGAAACCGATGCTCTGATATGTTACAAATCAAACGCAATTGCTAAATTTTGAAAATCGCGAAAAAAATTTTTGGCTTTTTGACCAGGTTTTCGGCCAAATGGACAACTGTGCGGTGCTTCCACCTCCAATTTTTCATTCCAGTATTTAAAATTACGGTGGAAGGAAAAAAAATAAACTTTGCGAGAAACAAATATAGCCCTCATACCTGCAACTAGCCAGATTTTCAGCCGAAACGTCAAACATCTTTCGGTTTATGACGGTAAGCGGTCGAGGTGATCGCGGCTACCTATTGTTTCTTTGGAACAAAAGGCCACCAGCTTGCTTAAAATTATTTTGATTTTTAACCCGAACGAAATAAATATAGCGTTTCGTTAATTACAAGGATAGCCTTAGTGAGAGATTAGCATTATTCGTTTGTCCAAGGCACGATAGCCTGGCCGTATGTCGTAAACGTATTTCCCCGAGCATAGCGCGTGCGACAAACAAATAAGAATATCTCATAGAATTGCAAAAAGTCGCAAAATTTTACAACGGGGACTTCTTCGGGAAGCTTCAAAGTTTAATTTAAAAAAAAATTCGCGTTGAACTTTTACGTACTTCACAACTATTTCCTCTGCAAAAGGAAAAAAATGTATGGGTTTTGCAATCTGTGCCATAGCAGTTGTAAAATATTAAATAAAAAAATGAAACCAAGGTACTTATAATTTAAAAGTATGACGAATAGCTACGAATACTTACAAAGTTGATTGTACTATTATTTCACATTGAAAACGTATTCTGAATTTCGACGTGAATACGTTACATTATTCAAGTGCCAACTTTGACATTGCATATCTCTAAGAGCATTGTTCAATAAAAACTTTTATTAATGGAAACCGATGCTCTGATATGTTACAAATCAAACGAAATTGCTAAATTTTGAAAATCGCGAAAAAAATTTTTGGCTTTTTGGCCAGGTTTTCGGCCAAATGAACCACTGTGCGTCGTCTTGATACGGTGCTCAACTTTATGTTTCATCGCCGCTTTCCGAAACACAGGCGGCCGCGTCAAATCGGTATACTCCGCGAGAAACCGGTCGTATACCGATTGACCGATAACTGTCTTCACTGTGATCACATTTGAACGAACTGCGTGGCCATTAGTCGTCAAACCCGTCACTGAGTCTACGAGGCGTCTATTTTTCGGGTCGACGAGTAAACCGTAGTGCGATAGAAAGTCCACGCCCACTATAGGCGAGCTCACGTCCGCGATCACAAAACGCCACTGGAAATCACGGCGAAGTGAGAAATCCAATTGCATGGCAATGGTGCCATATGTGGCTATTCGCGATCCGTTAGCGGCGAAAAGTTCGTACTCGCACTTTTTGGTCGGCCTTTGTACACGATCACGAGGATATACGCACAAATCAGCCCCTGTGTCCATCAAAAATGATATTTTACTCATTTGATCCTTTACAAAAACGCGGCTAGAGTTCCAACCGGTGTCGTGGGCCGCATTCACGCACGGCTCTGGTCGTTTTCCGCCTTCCATGAGCAGGGGGAAATACATTTGCTTGCGCGGGTCTTGAACCGTTTGTGATACCAACACAAACCGGCTTCGCTTTTTTCGGATTTTGGCGATTTAGAACGTTGACGGGCCGCGTTATTGTAACGGCCTCGCGAGAAAGATCTCCCGCGTTCTCTGGTCAGGGCGTCGATCTGCAGGCGTAATTGCCTCATCTCGTCGCGCAACTCTTGTAGCCCGCTGACCTCCCTTACGGCCGCGACGCGTCCCTGGTCCGGGCGTATTTCGTGAATACGGACGGCCATCTCCGTTAGAGACGCCACGTTCGTCTCCGTCGTTGCTGCCAATACGCGCTGAACATTTGCGGGTAAGCGGTTCCTCCATAGCGTTAATATGAAGTCGTCCGGGATGTTAGAGGTGGCCAATTTCTTCAAGTCGCGGAAAAACTGGGATGGTGTGCGATCTCCGATCTCCTCACTCTCCATCAACTTCCGCATCCGTGTGCTGTCCGATTCCGTGAGCCGCTTAATCAACTCGGCTTTTAAACAATCGTATGCCCCCTTTGCCGGTGGGTTGAGGATAATATCCTCGACCTGGTCGACATAATTCTCGCCGAGGCTTTCCACCGTTAGGTCGAATTTTGTCTCGTCCCTTGTAATGCGGGCAGACGTGAAACGCGCCTCTAATAATTTGAACCACAAAATGATTTTGTGTGTCCAAAAAGGTGGAATTTTTAAATTTTGTTGGCTTATCACATTAACCCCGCCTTCGGCGCCTGCGTCCGTGTCCTGTGATGTGCCACTTGCGTCCTTTGGCATTTTGCTGATATGGTCTTCGAGCGTTGTTTTTTACTTTTTCCAATCACCTCCTTTTACACGATCACATCGGGGTCACCAATGTGGAGTGGGAACGGAAAATGTTTTAAAGATAACGAAGAATAACAAATATATTTAACAAAACCGCAAGTAACAAGAAATAACAAACAATTAACACTACAAAGATAGAAGAAATGAGGTTATACGAAACGGCGTACCCTTAGCGAGGCGAGCAAAAGACTGGCTGTCTTTCCGTAGGGCAAACCTACCGCCGTCTTTCTTCCGGGGTAAAATAAAAAAGAAAGATGCGCGTGAGCGATTACATTGTGCGCCCGTACGGTGACTCACGCATGGGAACCGCGCGATTTCGTCGCCTGATCGACACGCCACATACACTTTTGGCAAAATAGGTGTCTAATTATTTGCCGAATAGAATACGTGTACCAAATTTGAAAAAAATCGGTGACCCCCGGTGCTGGTCCTCCCCTTGTTAGATGCGCCCTCTTGCAATTTCTGCTTCATAAACGTTGGAATATGGTTTCTATTACTGCGGATTGTGCCAGTCAGGTATGTCTGTTTTTCGAACAATGATCTTGCTAATGGAATGTTTGTAAAAAAATTGTCGGCTACCACGTGATACCCTTTCATAAAGTAATTGCCCATATTCAATAATTTGTGTACTACGACGTAGCTAAGACCGTTTTTTCTTATTTCTTCTTTATTTGTTTGATCTTTGGCTCCTCTATAGCAAAAAAATGATAAGCAGTAATGGTTAACTGCATCAGTCAGCATCCAAAATTTTATGCCCCATTTGTGATGCTTTTTATTCGGAAGGTATTGAGTCAACGACGTTCTACATTTCGTGCCGACTAGCGATTCGTCAATACTCAAATGTTGATGAGACGAATAATGATATTTGAATTTATTATTTGCGTGGGCAACAACTGGTTCAAATTTGGCTGTCGGGTCATATCCTGGGCTATCACGTGCTGCTAATTTGTTATTGTCCACGACATGGAAAAACCTGCAAATTAATTGAAACCTATTTCGGCTAAACATTTGTCCAAACCATGGAATGTGTCTATGGTTTGTTGACCAATAACTGAAAAGTGTCGGTCTACGCGTGACACCCATTTCTAGTAGAACAGCAATAAAAGCCCTCATTTCTGACACTGTGGTTGTCTTCCACTCTGCTGCTCTGGATCCTGATGGTACATCGATTCTGTTCAGAAACTGCCTGGCATATCGGTTCGTTTCACTCCTCAAAAAGCTCAAAAATTCTGCAGTAAAAAATAAGTCGTAATACTCTCTGGGTGTGGAATTTCTTGCTGGCATATGTTTAGGCCCAGCAATTTCCATAAATTGTGGGCGAGGATTATGTTCGCTGTCATTGGCCACGGTAACTTCACGGAAATTGTTCAGTGCTTCCTCAAAATCGTTTCCCTCAATATCTGGTCCACTATCACTCGCTTCATCATCACTAAACATTCTACGTGGATGCCGACTTCTTGGTGCCACGATTTCTTCATCGTCACTATCTGGTAGATCCACCCGGTCAACCATTTGGACTAATTCCGCTTCATCCATGACGGTGTTTTTTTTATAAGAAGGTTGGTGGCAAAATTTTAGCAATCCTGTCTTGCTAATTGTTGGTTTGTCAAAAACAAAAATGTTTGACACAAGCGAAAAACAACGGCAATAACAAAAATAACACGTTAAAACTGTCACTGGGACGAAACGAAATATCGACGGTTCACTGACCAAGTGACTAGTCGGAGGATCGTTTCCGCCGACGTAGCCTCTTGGGAGGCGGAGCGAAGTTTTTGGGAGTTTTTCTCTATTACAATTTGATTGGTTTTTGTAAATGATTAGTAGAGAAAAACTCCCTCCACTTAAGGGTGTGTCTGGAAAAAGAGGATGTTTTAGGGAAAAACCCAGGCGACGCACAGTGGTTCATTTGGCCGAAAACCTGGCCAAAACCCCAAGGAGTTTTCAATTTAGCTGAAAATTGGTGCATTAGTATTATTTGGGTCACTGATTAAGAATCTGAACTCAGAATTTCCAAAAACAAAATGGCGGCTTCAATATGGCGGATGCGAGTATTGAAAAATTGTCGGATCGGCACGAAAATTAGTATTCTTATGTTTCTCCGGTCGCTAATTAAGAATCTGAACTCAGAATTTCCAAAAACAAAATGGCGGCTTCAATATGGCGGATGCGAGTATTGAAAAATTGTCGGATCGGCACGAAAATTAGTATTCTTATGTTTCTCCGGTCGCTAATTAAGAATCTGAACTCAGAATTTCCAAAAACAAAATGGCGGCTTCAATATGGCGGATGCGAGTATTGAAAAATTGTCGGATCGGCACGAAAATTAGTATTCTTATGTTTTTCCGGTCGCTAATTAAGAATCTGAACTCAGAATTTCCAAAAACATAATGGCGGCTTCAATATGGCGGATGCGAGTATTGAAAAATTGTCGGATCGGCACGAAAATTAGTATTCTTATGTTTTTCCGGTCGCTAATTAAGAATCTGAACTCAGAATTTCCAAAAACATAATGGCGGCTTCAATATGGCGGATGCGAGTATTGAAAAATTGTCGGATCGGCACGAAAATTAGTATTCTTATGTTTTTCCGGTCGCTAATTAAGAATCTGAACTCAGAATTTCCAAAAACAAGTGAGGGATTAGCATTATTCGTTTGTCCAAGGCACGATAGCCTGGCCGTATGTCGTAAACGTATTTCCCCGAGCATAGCGCGTGCGACAAACAAATAAGAATATCTCATAGAATTGCAAAAAGTCGCAAAATTTTACAACGGGGACTTCTTCGGGAAGCTTCAAAGTTTAATTTAAAAAAAAATTCGCGTTGTACTTTTGCGTACTTCACAACTATTTCCTCTGCAAAAGGAAAAAAATGTATGGGTTTTGCAATCTGTGCCATAGCAGTTGTAAAATATTAAATAAAATAATGAAACCAAGGTACTTATAATTTAAAAGTATGACGAATAGCTACAAATACTTACAAAGTTGATTGTACTATTATTTCACATTGAAAACGTATTCTGAATTTCGACGTGAATACGTTACATTATTCAAGTGCCAACTTTGACATTGCATATCTCTAAGAGCATTGTTCAATAAAAACTTTTATTAATGGAAACCGATGATCTGATATGTTACAAATCAAACGCAATTGCTAAATTTTGAAAATCGCGAAAAAAATTTTTGGCTTTTTGGCCAGGTTTTCGGCCAAATGAACCACTGTGCGACGGTGACGCACACCGTAACTGTGGATTTTGCCTTCCTCGCGTCTCGCGGTTTATAGCGGTACACGTCAGGTCGGTTCGGGGTGGCTCAGCGCGACCGGTACGCGGGTAAAAGTTTATTTATTTATTACCCATTGTCGTATAGAAAAACTGCGACTTGTAATTGCTTTTTGAGGGTCCGTAGTTTGACCATCGGCAGTTCCAAGTCGGCATAAGTACTTCCGAGAAATAATGAACCGCGTGTGGCTACATCCTGCTCACGACAACTATCGAGGAAGCGATCTTATTTCGTGAGAGTCTTCAAACAATTGTTTATATAATACGCTGTCGACATGAAATGAAATTAGACCATTTATCTCGTATTATAAATTTCTTTTGAGATGGAGTTCTCCCGCAATCCGAATAGTAAAGCGCTACAAGGTACGGGCCGATATATCGGCTCTGGCACTTCTCGCCAGTGCAGAAGGAGCCAATATATCGGCCTCCGGCACTAAAAGGGTTAAGATGCTACCTGAGCGATGGGCACAAGTAGTTGAAAACAACGGCGACTATATCGTTGATTGAATTGTTTTGTTTAAATAAATTAGTTTTAAAAATGTATTGGAAAACGACATTAATTAATACTAGACCTGATACTCTGCATGTTTTTTCATATTTATACAGTTTTCAATCATTTTAGTAAAGTAATTGTGAAGGTATTAAATTTTATTAATTTTAATAGAAACTTTATTGTTGTTAACAATTATATTTGTAGTATCGGGGATTTTTAGCCACCCTGTAGATATAGAAAAGTAAGGACAGGTAGACGACGGTACGGACTAACGGTGACACGTGGCGACTGGTACGGACGTCTCGAGGCAAAACGGTACGCAAGGGAGAGTGCACGAGACCGGCAGGCCCGGGAATTTCCCGGGGGTGAGGCCCAGCGGTCACGGTGCTCGTGCACTAGGGCGGAGGTGCCGTTTTTCCTCGAGGGACAGAGACAGACGAGAAAGACGAAGACAGGCGAACGAGTAATAAATAGATACGACGAACGAAACGAAGGGACAGTTTTTAGAGATACACGGAGACGGTTACAGTTTGAATACGCACGGAGACGGTTAATAGACACACGGAGTTACGATATACACGGAGAGACGATACGCTCGGAGACGGACGGATAGATGAGATATAGTTTAAGTTTAAAATTAAGCACGATTCGCGAGTTTCCGATCTTAGCCGCTAATTAACCACCACCAATCACACATATTTAATACACATACTTCATAATGAATAATAAAATTTACTAACTTTAGCAAACATACAAAATTTTGATTAATATTAATTATTAACAAGACATTGGAGATATCTTCTCATTCTTGTCAATGGCGTCGTGCGAACAACATTGTGTCACGTGATGTCACGTTTACGGTAGCGATGCGATTAATCTATCCTCTACAATTGAAATACCGAAAAAATACCGGTATATTATTTCGGTTACCGGTATAGCTTTGTCAGTCTAATACCGGTGTGAAGACTATACCGGTATTACGTCAAGCGGTGTAATACCGGTATTAAGTCCCTGGATGTAAGTACCCTTGGAAGATCGGGCGCGTGGCCTTTTTTTAATTAGTTCTTCAGTTCCTTTTGTAATTGATTTGAGCAGTTCGTTCGCTCATTATTAGATTATTTCTAAGGAGTTATTAAAGGTTGATTATTAGGATTATTACACGAGGATTATTAAATAAGCAGCTATTAAAAGTAGAAAGGAATTATAAAAGGTAGTGTATAGTTAACAGTCAATAGTTAAAAAGGCAAATAATCAAAAAGTTACTCCGTCAATTAGTCAGTAAATCATTGTGAAAGTATCAGGAAGAAGGTGCCGTGTAAAGAGATTCGGTTCTTTTACCAAAAATGGACCAGCGGTTTTGTCCGTCGGGATTGTGCGTAAATTGACTTATATCACTGATCACAGTTTCCCGCGGAATCATTACCGTTTTCTCGTTTGTCAGTCTTGAATTCGTTTCGAACGTAACAGTATTGATTTTTATTTAGACTTAAAATACTTATATCTAATGCCTTTTCAGCCTTGAGTACCCATGCCCCTTAATTCTTCGCCGTATGAGTATTGAGCCCTCCACATAGTTCCCTAGTTCATTAAGTTGAAGGACGCTCTTCATCTGAACATTCCACGACTCATATTTATTACACAACACTCGATAATTATATAGCAGGCAAGCCGCTTGTTTGATCGCTGCATGTGGCCTTGGAAGAGCTCCACCTGCTACTCCTTCTCGTGTACTCGAGAGGTCATTGATTGATTTGCATTCCACTTGCCAGGCGCGAACCTACTCGCACGAGCGTGATGGCGCATTGGGGCGGCATTCGTACCTAACTACTCGTGCCATCTAAGAAAATAAAGTTGACCTTCAAATCTCTGAAGCGACTCCACCTAGCAACAAAAAACTAACGTCATAAAACAACTCCCGTTGTCCCATGCAACTTTTATTTCGAAATTTTTTGTACTACTATCATACTTTAGAGATCGTGTTCTTGGTTGTAACGAGACGTAGTGATTTATTTTTCTCTATGTATAAACTTTGTTCTTTTACAAATAATCTAGTCGCTAGTATTCTGTTCGCTCTTACTGATCCTGGGACGACCGCGTGTCGCTTTTTTCAATAACTCGGTCCTCGCTACTCTTTCAGATAATTTTTCTCTCCCTACTCTCGACTAACGAGAGTAAGAGAAAGTTTTTTTACCCTTGTCTAGGTGGGTTCCGAAAAGTTATTAAGGTTGCCTCGAGACGTCCGCAATCATGGGGGTGTCTTGGCATGGAAAATTCCACATCTGGTGGACACCCCTCAAGGCCTCAGCCGCCTCGAGGCAAAGCACCCACCTAGACAATAGATTTCTCTTTACCGTTGGCTCACGACCCGCCGGTTCCTGTCCACCGCGGACGGTCCTAAACCCGCGGGGCCCGAAGCTTCAGAAATTTGCTAAATTAAAACTAGCTAACGGGCCCAGCGCAGAGTCGGCCGCCCGAGGTCGAACAATGGCAGAGACTGGATCGTAAACTGTCGTCCCTACAATACTTTCGTAGTTATTCTATGTGGCAATAGTTAGTGCGTCACCCTGGATATTATACTTACATACATTATACAGGTAATAAATGGTAATTCGGTTAACCATTATACAGTATTACGTACCATAATTGAAAAATACATATTTATAATTTTAATTTTGTTCTCTTATTTTTCCTTTGAAACAAAATGGAAATAAATATTGAGTACAAGGGAAAGAGTAAAATAAACTGCATGCGTGGGTGCGTGTGTCATGTGACTGGGGGTGTTACTGCGCGCTCGCATATACAGGATGTCCCGTAACTGGTGGTACAACCGAGCAGGGGATGATTCTACATGAAAAACTGAGTCGAAAATATAGAATAAAATTTTTTGATACAAGGCTTTGTTTTCGAGAAACATGAGTTTGAAAATTTGTGTAGTGTGCGTGCACTCGGCTTACTTGCGGGTCAACGGACTTTATTCTGACAATGAGTTACCACAACCTTTGTTCGCAAAGGTTTTCGAGATTTGTATACATCGAATAAGTCGAAGGTCAAGGTTACAATGTTAGAATTACCTTTGAAGAATTCGTTTAATTCATAAATTGCTGGAAGTGCTGTCCACGTTGTTGTGGACATAATTGTGCTCTTCGTATTAAATTCCTTCGAATCTCTTGTAATGTACAATTATTATGTTACTTTAAGTGTTCAAACGCTATCACAATCTTGTGTTGTAATTGTTCGATGCGCGTTATGCCATCACGATACACAATTGATTTCACCGTTAGATTTTTATTTGTGGGGTCAGGTGAAATCAATCGTGTATTATGATGACATAACGACCATCGAACAATTACAACACAAAATTGTGATAGCGTTTGAACACTTACAGTAACATAATAATTGTATGTTACAAGAGATTCGAAGGAATTTAATACGAAGAGCACAATTATGTCTACAACAACGTGGACAGCACTACCAGCAATTTATGAATTAAACGAATTCTACAAAGGTAATTCTAACATTGTAACCTCGACCTTCGACTTATTCGATGTATACAAATCTCGAAAACCTTTGCGAACAGAGGTTGAGGTAACTCAGAATATAGTCCGTTGAGCCGCAAGTAAGCCGAGTGCACGCACACAACACAAATTTTCAAACTTA
Source organism: Cerceris ruficornis (assembly GCA_963989415.1). NCBI lineage: Eukaryota > Metazoa > Arthropoda > Insecta > Hymenoptera > Crabronidae > Cerceris > Cerceris ruficornis. The sequence continues at coordinate 1,539,402 of OZ022526.1, forward strand.
TGTTTCTCAAAAACAGAGCCTTGTATCAAAAAATTTTATTCTATATTTTCGACTTAGTTTTTCATGTACAATCATCACCTGCTCGGTTGTACCACCAGTTACGGGACACCCTGTATATTTCTGCGCGCGCGCTACTACATGCTATATATATATATTACTTAGAAGAACGCCGGTAGAGGCGCTATAATCGCACAGCAGTAGCGACTCCTACAGTTGTATATTCAACTAAATCGTATCCGCGAACTTAACACAGTGGCTCACGGAGGCTTGAACCCCCTGGCCTGTACGGGACGTACTCTCGCTCGCGTTCCTCGGCCGTGCGGCAGTTAGTTGCCGCTGTGTTTAGATACGCTGTCCGTTTCTATAAACACAGCGGCGGTTTTTAAGCCGATGAAATTTTCGTCTTCGATTCGGAAAATATTCCGCGCACTGCAATTATTATCGAGCTTTTCCATTTGTAGCATTTTGGACTGGATTATTCATGCCTGATCCGTTATATTTCACACGTGGCCGCGCCTAACCTTACTTTGTTTCGCGCAAATATACTTTTCGCGCAGTGGAGGCGTACTGGGTCTATCTCCGGTTGGTTATTTTATGAGATTCGCGGATGTAAATTACACCGATCGTTACTATAAAAGTTCATTATATACTCGTGTGAATTACACTCGAATACTATATAAAACGTATTCACAGTATGCTTATTGCAAGATTATGGTCGCTAACCGCAAGAAGTTTTTTATCGGCTCACATATCCACGATCAATTTACTAATTGTAAGTACTTTTGTAGCCTCCGCATATTTACTCCTATTCCCTCTGAGTCGTCATCCGTTATATCCTGTTTTTTGTACTTTCTCATCATGATCCTCCTGGCTTTATGGACTTCATTTCTTTTCTGCGCAATTTTACTAATCTGCCATGGGTTATATGGCCACTTAAAAGTCCTTTTTCCTTCCTTCCTAGCTTTTTTCAAGCATTTTTTCATATTCCTCAATGAGTTCATCCATTTTTCTAAACTTTTCTCTTTTTGTTTCGGATTCAGCGGTTCGTGCGCACTCTTACCCAAGCTGTTCGTCGACGGTTTTCGCCCATCTCTGCAGGAGTGTAGCCACGGTAAGCTATATTGGTTTTTATTATATAGATCTTCTGTTTTATTTCCATTAGGTTCGCTTCTTTTTTCCACAGCCCTCATAACATGTTGTACATATTTCTGACCTGATCCCGTAATTATCTAGGACTCTGCTCTTATCCACCTTCCTTGCAATTTTTTGGTGCCAAAGCATAATATCGATATGTTTCGATGTTGAATATCGATATGTTTCGATCCTACTGCAGATACTGTTCCATTGAAACGCTTATTAACCCTTTGCGGTCGGGACACTCTGACGCGCGTGTGTCCGCCTGGACGGGGAGGCTTGGGAGCATTTCGTGGGAAATTAGTATACGAATGAAGATTCGTTTGCAACATTTATACATTTCGTACTATATAAACAAATGTTTGCTAAATGATTTACCACATGTCAAATTTTAAAATATGAAATTAAAATTATCAACAAGTCTAATAGACTTTTTATTGATAATTTCAATTTTATATTTTAAAATTTTCTAGAGTGTGATATTTCTAAAAACAGTTGCCTATGCACATAAATGTTCTTTTCGGACATGTGTCACAAAGTCTAATAGACTTTTTATTGATAATTTCAATTTTATATTTTAAAATTTTCTAGAGTGTGATATTTCTGAAAACAGTTGCCTATGCACATAAATGTTTTTTTTGGACATGTGTCATAGTGGATACGTGTTTGTTCCCTTCCTCCTTTTATTTTCATATTTGGGCATACAATGCAGTCCCTGCAGTTTTCATTATCATCATGACAAATTTGCTATTTGCTTGGGCTGCTGTCCGCAGACACGCGTCCAGAACGGTAAAAGTGCTTGGGCTGCGGTCCGCAGACAGCCGTCCGCAAACGGTTAAGATAGAGAAACTGAATTTCACGGGGCTACTTTGTCTCTTATTTCTATTAAACTCGTAAAAAAGATTTAAAATGTACAGGGTGTTTCAAAAGGTTTTGTCATGGCTTGGAGGGGGTTGTTCTACACCTCGGGTTGGATGGAAGATTTGTGAAGAAAATCTGCCGCAAAATTCGCGGAAGGGTAGCTGATTTTTTCGGACTTGCTTATCGCATTCGTCTTGTTACGTAGGTAAAATGTCTGAGAGGAATCATGGGTCAGAAACGAACCGCTCTCTCGCAAATTGACTTTTAATTGGGCCTCCGCGATTGAATTGTCGCTTAGTAAGTGAGACTACCAGCTGGTCCTTCGGAAAGAAGCACGCAAGATATCCTATCGGCTCGATTAGTTTAAGCAGAAGCGTGGTACTCGACATTAGAAATTGGGGGACAGGGTCACTGAACCACTAAGAGAAGTGCAAGTGTTTTTCTCCCCGGGAGAGCCCTTCAGCGAACCTAACACCGAACGCAGGTCATTGACGTCTTCCTAGCCTCCGAAAAGTCACATCGGATGATTTCGTTCGGAACGTAGTCAGAAAGTAGTCTCACATACTAAGCGAAACTTAAATCGTGGGTCACATCGGATGATTTCGTTCGGAACGTAGTCAGAAAGTAGTCTCACATACTAAGCGAAACTTAAATCGTGGAGGCCCAATTAAAAGTCAATTTGCGAGAGAATGGTTCGTTTCTGACCCATGGTTCCTCTCACAAGGAGAGTGCAAGGTCTTCTGGACACGGATTTAGTTCAAATTTTGTAGGATGGTAGATTTAGTTTCCCTGTTGATGAAGATATATGGTTATAGGGGCCACTACTCAATACTTTTTTAGATATTTGCAATTGAATGCAATTCACTCGTTAAATTCAGTTCTGTAGCAAACGATTACACGTAATGGGTTTAGCGTAGCAGCAACGGGTCGGTGTTTCGCGTCGTAGGAGCCGGGTTCGAGTCCGTGGAGGGTTAAGTAACATTTTTTTTTATGTCTATTTTTACACATAAAGATACATAATGGAGTTCAAATAAATTGGAAATGAAATGTCTTTAATGACTAGAAACTTTATAAGAGTTTTATTTGTCTTTATCATTCGTATAAGTACATTAAATACAAGTGAATTTTGCCGCAGTTTTTTTTTTTGCAAATCTCCATCCAATCCGAGGTGTTGAACAACCCCTGCAAGCCATGACCATTAATTTTTTTACACCCTGTACAAGCTTCGTATGAGAGGAAAAATAGTTCTCAGCCTTGAATTCCTAGGATCCAAGATTAGTTGTATTAATGAGGTTTGATTTTTTTAACTTGGCGCGAATCTCTTCCTCATTAACGTTTTCTTTTAATATGGGCAATTCTGAAGACGATTTATGAAGCCATTCGGGATATAGTCGTCATTTAGATTCTAATAATTTCGACGCACTACAACCGTGACGGTAGAGCCGCTGGATTTCCCTTGCTCGAGATATAATTCCAATCGTCCGGTTTTCTAAACACGCGAATCTCTTTAGGGAGTCCAGACAAAGTTACCCCTCTGTATGTTGCGTTTGAATCATGCTAATATTGCAGTCGAATCTGTCCAATAGTGTATACCAGGGAAGCCGTTTGTTTGATCGCCAGAGCCGTCCTTGGAAGAGCTCCGCCTGCTCCCCTTCTTGTGCGCTCGAGAGCTCGCTGATTGATTTACCTTTCACTTGCCAGGTTCGGACCTATTGGCACGAGCGTGGTGGCGTATTGGGGCGACATTTGTATCTAACCGTTCGCGCTGGAAAGACATACTATGCGCGTCGATCGCGGAAAACAAAACGACGTGCGTGGCACGTCGACCAAGGTTATTTCTTGAAGAACAGTTTCAGATTGTAACAGCTCGCGTGTGCGTCAAAACAAAAGTATTATTAGTGAAAAAGTATGCTCAGATATGTCTTAAATTAAATACGATTAATAGATTTTAATGTTTTTGGACTTCTGGCGATGGTTTTGGTCAAATTCGACTACTACGTGACGCCTTATGGCGACATATAATGCTGCGTTGTAGCACGCGCATTTGTAAATTATTTTGCAGCGCAAATAGTTAAGAAACTCCACGACAGCAGAACGCAAGGCCTTCTCGCGTGAAAGAATACTTTGTTGCGGCCGCGACCGTCTTAGCGATACATTTTACAATCCTGCCTAGACTGTCGCCAGGTAAGTTTCAATAGGTTTCCACATCACCCAGGAGTTTTCTTGCTAATGCGTTTTTTTGCAGTGGCATCCCCTTTATCGATATCCTTTTCTGCTTAATCGTCGAAAAGTCGCGTTAAAAGTAAAGACTACGCAGGATTGTAAAATGTATCGCCAAGACGGCCGCGGCGGCAACAAAGTATTCTTTCACGCGACAAGGCCTTGCGTTCTGCTGTCGCGGAGTTTTTTAACTATTTGCGTTAGAAATTTCGCCGTAAGGCGTCACGTAGTGGTTGAATTTCACCAAAACCATCGCCAGAAGTCCAAAAACATTAAAATCTATTAATCGAATTTGATTTAACACATATCGGAGCATACTCTTTAACTTATAATACTTCTGTTTTGCCGCACACGCAAGTTGTTACAATTTGAAACTGTTCTTCGACAAATAACCTTGGTCGACGTGCCACGCACATCGTTTTGTTTTCCGCGAACGACGCGCGTGGCATGTCTTTCCAGTGCGAGCGGTTAGATACAAATGTCGCCCCAATACGCCACCACGCTCATGCCAATAAGTCCGGCCGTGACACCGAGAGAGTGTCTGTGAATCAGTGACATCTCAGCTATATGTGGGTGAAGTAGACGGTGTTTCTCCAAGGACGGCTGTGGCGATCAAATAAACGGCTTCCCTGGTGTATACTAAAGTTAGTACGACTTAAAGACCGACGTACAATGTTTGTGCGCCTAACAGCTGTAGCTGCTGCCATTAAATCAAGTCGCGGAATCATTGTCTTTTTCGGGGCTAACTGCGACTTAGCGTTCAGATGCGTGATCGAAATCACACCCCTGCGTTCAACGCGTGCGAAAACAACTGCTGCATACGCAGATCTGCTTTTGAGGCGCGTACCGGCAACGGCCAACTATTGTTACGAAACATAATCCTACATTACGCTGCACAGTGCCCGATGACATTTGACCGAATAAATCAACACCTTCTTTTGCATCATTATAAAAAAAAACAGTATCAGGATGTAATTTATAATTTTTTCCTTGAATAATGGTACACGTGTTATTCCTGGATGTAACAGGCATACATAATAGTTTTTTGTTAGTCCATTTCAAAAATTTACCTCCGTTACGATTTTCAAAACTGATACTGGCACTCTGTTGTTGCTTTTGTTTTGCCTGTGGCGGTAGAAGTTTTATCCTCATTTTTATAGTACCACAAGCAAATGTTTTTTTTTAAGCTAAAGATCTTTGGCGAAAGGGACACTCGTGTATTAGCTGCCTGTAAATACAGGTTATTTCACCTAACTGGATCACCTTAAATATATTGTTTATTTTGTATGATCGAAAAAATGTCGGAGGTAGAAAATATTCTGTTTGAAGGCGCCAATAGGGTGATGGTCCGAATTTTTTTTTCAAGGTCATTTTTTTCGAGATCTCAAGGTCATCGTATTTTCTTTAAATGAGACTGTATATTTTCATTACAAAAGTCTTATAGCTTATAAAAAAACGAATCCAACTAGGTGCAATATGTTGACCTTCACGTGACCTTTAGCGAGACATTCAATATGGCGGGCAGGTGTATCGAAAATTTAATGATTTCGCGTAAAAATTATTATTCTTATGTTTTTTGAGTCGCTGTTTACGAATCTGAACTCAAAATTTCCAAAAAGAAAATGGTGGATTCAAAAGTCAGACGGAGCAAAGTTACAGGAGCTTTTCCCTTTTACAAAATTATTAATTTATGCAAATGATTGATTAGGAGAACCTCCCTCTACATTTTGTTATTTTTGCCAACAGCGAGGATAATTAGAAAAAAACGTTTTTACTTCACTCATCCGCTGGCCAACATTTTCGGCTTCCTCGCCGCCCGCGGTTTATAGCATGTGCGACCTGGTGGTAGACTTAGAACCATTAAGTTGTAAAACCCACATTTAAGAAACTATCGACTTGTAATTGCCGATGAGTTTTTTACAAGTTGGCTTAGCGAATTCCGAGAAGTTGTGAATCGCATGTCGTTACGCTAAAACCGCTCTGATTGTTTACCGAATCCATTTAAAACGTTATTGTTTGAACTACATGTAGACAGAAATTTCAAGTATTCATTTACATCACAGAATTAACTGTTTACCCTCTTTCAATGCAATCAATCCATAGAAAGATTGCCTTAAAACCGCTGACAGACTCTAGCGGCAGGCTGCCGTTGGAGTGAGCGCGACTCATTAAACATTAAAAAATCAAATTAGTGGGACGAATAGGGAAGGTTTCTTTGCAGGATCATATAGCAGAAAGCTTACAGAAAAGGGCCTCATTGGTAGAATCACAAAAAAATACAAAAATAAAAAGATGCTGACTGTCAATGATAGAAAACTTTGATGATTTTCTTTCATTCATTGAATGTTAATTTTTTAATAAACTACAAACACCAATTTTATATTCAGTCTGTGCATTTTGATCGTAGAAGAATGTTCTTCAATTAGGAAAAAAAATCATTAGAAAATATAAGATAGATTCGTCAGAATGTCACGAAGAAGGCAACGCGTTTTTTCGATAGAAATTGGTCTCGAGGAAAAGTTCGAACATTAAGCGTTTCATTATTTATACAATTTCATTAATTTCGCCATTTTTGAAGTCCATAGACATTTAGGAATCGATATAAAGAAAAAAAAAGCGATACGAGAAAATTGATTTTTTGGCAAAAGCGCGGCTAACCGCTCGCGCTGGGCCACTGTGCGTCGTGGCGAATCTGCACGGCCTACATATTGTATAATAAAACAAAACAAAAATATAATTCTGATTTTTTACAAAAACAATAATATTCTACAGGACAAGGGAAGCATTTGTTGCATAATACATTTTTTCCATTGTCACTCGTTTATCAGATATAGTAACATAAAGTGCCAAAACCGGTAATAGAAAAGGGTTAATTTCAGGGGTTAATATATGTAATTATAAAATTGTTATATATTTACAAACTTTAAGCTTAACAAGCAACATAATATTTTACTAATTGCATTTATGTTGTGGAAAGCATGCACCATGCAGACCTTTCTTGCAAGTTGAACGTATCGTTTGTGATCTTCTTCGCTTTCCGCCGTCACTTTTATTCCTCGTACTGTATACACAGCAGTCTTTCTCCTTTTGTTCTGGTAATTTTTCCAATTTATTGGATTCCGCACCGCTGGTTTTCTTCGCACTTTCTCATTCTTTGGCAAGGGTGGGACAATACTAATCATAAAACGGAACCGGATGATAGGCTTTTCCTCAGAGGGGAGGCTTTCTTTGTAAATGATGTAGCTGTTGAGTACCATTCTCGAAAATACATTGAAGCATACTTGTTCCCAGTATTTTACTGGCCGTCTTTCATCGAGATAAGTATCGTATATAACATCATATCGGATGTATCGATTCCGCCCATGTAATTATTATAGCATTCTACAGCAAATGGTTTTACTGTTTCTTCGGTTTGGCCTCTACGTGTGCGGAAATGTGTCGTACCTTCTGCCTTAGATTTAGAGGATAATAAAATGACTGGAACACGTTGAGACTTCTTTTCCCTGTAACCAGTGGTGAGGATAGGGCCCTGTCGAAAATATTTCGTTATGCCTACACCAAACTTTTCAGTGAGCGATTTGGGTAGAAATTTTCGGTTTCGGCGAATCGTTCCAGTAGTGTAGGTGCCCAGATCGTACAAAGCCTTTGCTAGAGGTATCGATGTGAAGAAGTTGTCGACAAAAATATGATAACCTTTTGAGAAGTCATTTCCCATTGTCAATAATTTCATGATTAGGGTATGTGCTAAGCCATTCTGTTGAATGTCCAATCTGTCTGCAGCACTTCGTGCTCCTCGGTATATGTAAAAAGCCAAACAATACTTCGAGACAGAGTCGCATAACATCCACCGTTTTATTCCTCACCGGTGATGATGTTTATTAGGAAGGTACTGCAACAGTTCTGTATGGTTTTTGGTTCTCACTAAGCTCTCGTCAATGCTCATCTGCTCGTGGGGAGTGTAGAGCTGTCTGAATATTGTGTTGGCATGGTCAATGAGGGGCTGTATTTTAGCACATGGGTCGTATCCAGGTTGTCCGGGTCGAGGAAGATCCCTTGTATCGGCCAGGTGAAGAAATTTCAAGATCAACTGGAAGCGGTTTCTTGAAAACATTCGGTGGAACCACGAATTGTACTGCGAGTCATTCGTAGACCAATACGACGAAATGGATGGCCGTTTTTGTAGACCCATATTTATTATGCAGGCGATGAATGCTTTGAGTTCAGGTATCGTAATGTCTTTCCACTTTCGTGCACGGGAATTTGGATGCAGATTTCTCCGAGACAAAACATTATCTGCATAGGCGTTTGTTTTGTTCACTATTGTCTCCAGCAGAATATCAGTAAAAAATAAATAAAAATAGGCAATGGGCGCTGCAGCACGGGAAGTGTGTGATTTGGACCCGGCAATTCCTGAAATTTGTGGTGGGCTTCTGGTGGATTATCAGTATCCTGGAACACTTCTTCCCAACCTTCTATGGCTGTACCAGAATTTTCTCCAAATTCACTTCCCGATGACGATATTATTCGTCTTCCTGATGTAGTAAGTCGAACAGGCTGGATGAGCCAGTCATCACTATTCGATGATACATTGTCGTTGTCAAAATGTGATGGCACCAAGCTTTCTGCAGTATCTTTTTCAACTTGCTCTGCCATTGTTGGCCGAGGTATTAGTTCAAAATAAAATACGAACTGACTAAAATCAAATATCGGAATAGAAGAACTCAGGAACACGCTTCGACTTTGTCTAATTGACGCCAGAGAAAGACTGAGGAAAAACCAAATGAGCCGAACCATGGTGTGGCCTATACTATTGGCATTGGAGATAAGGACTAAATGAAATAAACACAAGCGTGGTGTGGTCTACATTGTATTGGAGATAAGGACTAAAGCAAGAGTCCCTCTGCCCGTGCGCTCGTTGGCCGGTCGGCCCGGTCACTACGCCACATCGGCCCGCTGCGACTAAAAGGGTTAAAAACAGTTTGGATAAAATGGCATCGCAAACTTTAGAGATATAACGAAAAACTTGGCTTTTTTTAATAAAAAATTAAGAAAAAATCGTCATATACAATTTTAAATTCCATAGGTGTTTAGTACACAAAAAGACGAATATTTCGTACATTTATCGTAAATCTCTATCATTAGCCGTTTTGAAGTTATAAGCGAAAGAAGAAAAAATGTCGAAACTTTGAAAGGTGGTTTCACTCCCAAAACGTGCGACTTAGCCGATATAAAAACATACGTATCGATTATTTTCACGTGCTTAACAAATTTGCGAAGGTTCATTAAAATCGGAGGAGGACACCTCGGTTAGAGTTCCCTTGTGAGACTCCTTCGCCGTCCTCGAAGAAGAATTGTCCGTAGATTTTTGTGGCACTAACGCCACACCAAACAGTGACTTATGGTCGTGAAGAGGATTCTCATGGATTACAGTTGGGTTTTGAGCACCCCAGTAACGGCTATTCTGTTTATTCACTTGTCCATTCAATGTGAAATGCGCTTCATCGCTCATGATGATTTTCGTCCAAAAGTCACGTTCGTTCTCCGTCAAATGAAGCATCTGATGTCGATACAGTCTTCCTTGTAACGTTGAAATGCCGTCCATACTTCCGCCTCATACCACGCAAAGTTATGGTAAAAGAGGACTGTTCTCTAAAATATATTTCAACAAAATCGATGCGTTGTGCTGGGGTTAAGTTATTCATGGTAAATGATAGTATACAATGAGCTGTCGATTGAGCTAATATATTCTTCTAATTGTTTACGAATATCAATTGTTTTAGCATTTAAAATATGGCACCTGCAGATGGCGCACGCTGTAGGGGAGAGTTGCCAAATGCGTACCACTTAATTTAATATCATGTTTTATATTGTTATGTTTTATAATAATATTATGTTTTGCATCTATACATTAACTATCGAAGTTGCAATTTAATATGATTTTTTAGATATTTATTGATAGATCATTGTGATATGAACACTTTTATAAGATCATGCAAACAGTGCGATTTAGGCAACCGATATCCTAAATGGTACCAGCCGGTTTCCAAAATCGTACCTCACGTGTTGGATTAAAAAGATACAAAAAAATCATAAGAGAAACTGTATTTTGAGTTTAATTTAAGTTTAATATACAATGCAACATAAAAAGAAAATGTAACTTAGTGTACTTAAGTAGTGTACTTAAGTTAAGTACACTACTTAACTTAAATACAATTAGGACAATAATAAATATTGTCCTCTTTCGAAACTCCTCCACAAGCTTCATGTACCCACTTTTGGCACTTTAAGTATTGGATCATGTTTTCTAAATAAGAATTATTGCAAAGAAAACAACCAATCGTTTTCATTCTCCACTTCTATGACAATTGGAGCAGCGGTGTTGGTTGAAGGCGTGAAATCAATTTTTCTTTGTTTGATTTGTTTTGTTTTCATTGCACAACATATGAAAGTTGTATCTGTTCCTCTTTCCCCACTAACAATTCTACCGATTCTCTTTTCTCCTTTCTGCCCTATTATTTTGGAACTTTTCTTCTAAACAGTTGAAAATCCCGATTCGTCGACGTTATAAATCCTATTAGCATCTACGCCAGATGATTTTACTTTATCCTCTAAGACAGGGATCGGCAACCTTTTGAGCCGGAAGAGTCAAAAGTTATAATTTACAAAATTTCCCAGTTTTTGAAGAGCCACTAAAATTTTTGTTTCAGTATTATGGTATTTGATTAGGATTAGGTGTATAAAGGGTCTAGCAGGATAAGGGGGTCAAAAGTGCCCTTGAAGGTATTTTATTCCACGATGCGTCATTCGATAGGTAACTATAAGAAACCATTGTACACAAATTTTTAATCCGATAGCTTGACCGGGAGGGTAGTTATGGGGTAAATTCGAAAAACCGGTTTTTGCCCCATTTTCGGCACTTATTGATGTGCAAAAATGACGAAAAAATTCTGAAACATTCTAAACATGATTGCACACTTTAGGAATGATTTTCAGATTCTTCCGATGCAAGTGTCACGCGCGAAAAATCAAAAACCGAAAAAAAATCGGAAAAATATAGATTTTGCACTGAAATCTTCAAGGTACAATTTTTAAATAATTCCAGTAAGTACCTGATGTTACCATTATTATGCTCAATTTTTTTCATATTTTTTTGATATGGTGCAACACTGTCGGAAAAATCAAAAACCGATTTCTGGGACGCATTTCGTGCTGAAACGCGATCAGTATTTGCTATCATTGCATTATTTTAATTCAGTATGTTCATTTTATTACCTTCAATGTCTCTGAATACGAAAAGATACGTGTTAAGGAAGAGAATCAAGAAAATAAAGTAAATTGTTAATTGTATGCTCCTTATATGCTAGAACTTTGAACCTTCCTTCAAGAGATGAAATGGCGCAGTGGGTAGAGTGTCTGCCTGTGGAACCGCTGGAAACTTTTTGTCGCGGGTTCGAATACCCATGGGGGACTTAATTTTTTTTTCTGTAATTTTTTTTTTTAAATTATTAAACACATAGCAATAATCAATAGTCACTTTAAGGTGTTTCACAAATATTTTTAAAAATAATTATATCTACTGTTTTTAATAATGCCACGATTTGCGATTACTAGTATTTTTAAACATTTCGTATATTGAATAAACATCGATTTATGAAGACATTTGAAAATGTATGTTAAATGTAAAAGGATCATGAAAAGTTATAATCTATAGAAAGGAAGAAACTCTGCCTTCCTCTTCTTTGTTATAACTTTCCAAGATATAATATTATGTCCCTTCATTATTTAACATATATTTTCATGCATTATAATAAACCAATATCTATTAAGCATACAAAATGTTTGAAAATACTCATAATTAGAAAATATGGCATAACTAGGAAAATCATACCGTATGATTATTTTCATGCTGGTTTTACAATTTTTGAAGACATAAAAATATCTGTGAAACACCTTAAAGCGACTATTGATTATTGCTATGTGTTTAATAATTTAAAAAAAAAAAATTACAGAAAAAAAAATTAAGTCCCCCATGGGGATTCGAAACCGCGGCAAAAAGTTTCCAGCGGTTCCACAGGCAGACACTCTACCCACTGCGCCATCTCATCTCTTGAAGGAAGGTTCAAAGTTCTAGCATATACGGAGCATACAATTAACAATTTACTTTATTTTCTTGATTCTCTTCCTTAACACGTATCTTTTCGTATTCAGAGACATTGAAGGTAATAAAATGAACATACTGAATTAAAATAATGCAATGATAGCAAATACTGATCGCGTTTCAGCACGAAATGCGTCCCAGAAATCGGTTTTTGATTTTTCCGACAGTGTTGCACCATATCAAAAAAATATGAAAAAAATTGAGCATAATAATGGTAACATCAGGTACTTACTGGAATTATTTAAAAATTGTACCTTGAAGATTTCAGTGCAAAATCTATATTTTTCCGATTTTTTTTCGGTTTTTGATTTTTCGCGCGTGACACTTGCATCGGAAGAATCTGAAAATCATTCCTAAAGTGTGCAATCATGTTTAGAATGTTTCAGAATTTTTTCATCATTTTTGCACATCAATAAGTGCCGAAAATGGGGCAAAAACCGGTTTTTCGAATTTACCCCATAACTACCCTCCCGGTCAAGCTATCGGATTAAAAATTTGTGTACAATGGTTTCTTATGGTTACCTATCGAATGACGCATCGTGGAATAAAATACCTTCAAGGGCACTTTTGACCCCCTTATCCTGCTAGACCCTTTGATTTTTGATTTAAAATGAATAGCTTGAAATACGAAATAATATTTATTCACATAAAAAAATTTAAACCTTAAATAAATGATTTTGATATATAGCTACAATACTTACACCAATGGAAGCATTGGCCTTGCATGCTTTTTGAATGTTTGGTTAAATATGGCTCATAACTTGTTATTTTCAGTTTCAAGCACGCCTCTAGATTTTTATTTGTTAGTTGGCTTCTTACTTTACTTTTTATTATATTTATGCAAGAGAACGCTTGCTGACTGAAGACTGAACACATGGATGTAGGAAGGACAGAGGATGACAGGCTATGGCACATTCATTTGCCCCAAGAACAACGTGGCGTTGCAACCAGCTGCGTAGCTACATTTCGACAGTGCTTTAATTTGACTACCAGCAATGTATTTATTATAGGGACGATTTATCCTCTCTCCTACTACATTCATGGTTTTTATCCTGTTTGCAATATTTTTTTGAGTTTTGAAAATAAAATAATATAATTATTATTTTTTGCGCATGAAACTGGAAAGTCGCAGTTTGACATCGAAAGAGCCGCAACTTGACATCAAAAGAGCCGCATGCGGCTCGCGAGCCGTAGGTTGCCGACCCCTGCTCTAGAATATTAACCCTTTGCGCTCGACGACTTTTTCGGTCGGGCGGAGCAGCAACTCGAGGCGATTTTGCGCATATATTACGCGTGTCTTACAGGTACCATAAAATGAATTTATACATAGATTAACATACGAAAAACTGTTTTATTATAATATAGAGTCTTTATTTACATTTTGAAAAATATAATTTTTTAAGTCGAAGTTCTAAAATTGCGTTTTGTGTGATACTTCGTAAAACATTCTCCTAGGTGCATCCTTGGTTTATCCGGACAAGTATTGCAATAGTACGTTGTTTCATGCCTTCCACCTTGTTTATTTCGATAAGAACAAACTTTACAATCTTTTTTTGTACCTGTGAGAATCACATGGAGCTTTCCATTTATCAGTATGGCATCCGCAGAAATAGATTTACCTTTCTCCTGTATTCTTTGTTCAATAAAAAAAAATAAAGATTTTTTGTTCAGTTGGCAATCATTTTCTGAATTTTTCTGGTTTTCCACTTGTGCATTTACTGATGAATCTTTCATTATATTATTTAGTTCTAGTTCCAGAAAAGCTTATGCATGATTAAAATTTTCTTTTCTAAAACCTACTTTCTTGAATCTGGGATCAAGATCTGTGGCGATTCTTGGCACCGATCTTAACTCGTAAGGAAACAATCTTTCTGTTACCGAATGCATAATTTTGTTACAAATCACTTTGCCTTTGTCTGTCGTTAACCCTTTCGCGACGGCGCACCTGTACCATACTTTGCCACTTTTCGCGACGGCACGACCGACCATATCTTGTCGCTCTTCGCGACGGCCTAACTGAACCATACTTTGCCACCACTGTATGCTTGCAATGTACCATTGCCCGCAATGTTTGCTAAATTGTGTATCTCATTTTGTGCGTTGCCTAATGCCTGTACTAGCTTTATTTTGAGTTCGCTATTGAAATAAAACAATAATATAATTACGATTTTAACAGTATTTATTTCATATTATTTTTTAATAATCTTTTAAAAGTTATAAAACAGGGACAAATACACAATCCAACATTGCATTCTTCACACTGATAACGTGTTTCACGTCTCCTATTGTTGTTACTGCAAACAACACATCTTCGTACTTTGTTTTTTCCTTCGGATGTGTACAAAGTAGGAAAGTGTCTTTCTATGAGTCTTGTAGGATTATCATCAGTAGAGTTAAAACTTGTATTAAAAGAATGTCGCCGTGTTGATTTTTGATGTTTTGCAAGTAATTGCTCAATTAATTTTAAATAAAATTTCGCCATAGATATGGGTACACCTATCTTCAATTTGTGTAAACAATACGCGTACCATATACACATATCTATCATGTACATGAAATATTTTTTGTACTATTTTGTACTTTTACGTGTTAAAGTAATTGTGCTTGTTGGAATGGTGGATAAATGAATTAACTTTTATATCAAATAATAATATGTATTTCTATAACAAAAAGTAGTCGGCACTAGCCTGTTTCAGAAAATACGTACGCTTACATCAGAGA
The DNA here is from genome assembly GCA_963989415.1 of Cerceris ruficornis. Taxonomy (NCBI): domain Eukaryota; kingdom Metazoa; phylum Arthropoda; class Insecta; order Hymenoptera; family Crabronidae; genus Cerceris; species Cerceris ruficornis. The sequence continues at coordinate 1,554,496 of OZ022526.1, forward strand.
TACTTGTAGCACTAACGTAAACTCATTACAGGCGCATAGCATAAGAATTTCATAACCGATAGATGGTGTGACATGTACCATCCGGCACTGAGTCGAGATTATGGAGCTTATTAACCCCTTAGCTTACAACGACGTCTCAGAGACGTGATAAGTCTACCGGGCCAAATATGAACAAGACGTCTCAGAGACGTGAGTAGTCTACCGGGCCAAACATGAACAAGACGTCTCAGAGACGTGATAAGTTTACCGGGCCAAATATCTCTCTTACATTTTGTATAACAAAATAAATATTGGAAAAAGACAGAGATACGCAGAATATAGGGTTGAAATAGCCAAATTATTATTGAAAAATACACCATTGCCGGAATACAATCGTAAAGGACGGTTGTCAAATGGAGATTTACCAGAAAGATTACACGCTCAGTATTGGAGTCATTTTCCCAAGCATATAGATCCAATGCCGTCGAAATTAAACGCAGCAAGAAGCTGTACAGTTTACAAAAAGCATAAACAATGCAGCGAGACAACGTGGGAATGCAAAAAGTGCAAAGTTGCATTACATCCACCAACGTGTTTTGAGAGATACCACACCATCGAAGATTACTAAATTTTTGTATTAAAATAAAAATGTTATTATTAATGTATTATTCAATTTGCAACAATAAATCTTTTTTTTGTTTAATAATCAACTAATCGTAATTATTTTTCAAACTTATTGCAAAGTTAATTGTACCTTGCACGTGTATATACAAATTATAAGACGTTTGCGATTTGTACAATTTCGAACGCTCAGCCAAGTTGTGTATGTCCCTACGCGCGACCGACCTTGGTGTCGCTTTTGGCACGCACAGTTGGAAATTAAATCGTAAGGCAAGGGTTTAATTACAACAAGTATCATATCGGTATTATCAACTGCTCCCATGGAACCATTATAATCATGTATACAAGCTGATTTTTGTACTATTTCCTCTTTTCTAGAACGTTTTGGTACACTTACAACATGAAAACCTCCCCTTTTGTCCATCCATTTCATCGCCATAAAGTTGCGGGAATAGTGACAACACACCTGTCCTTTTTTTAGTTTTTCCATCATTTTTGGCATACCCTTTCTTCTTTTGTTAACAGTACCACACGCATTTTTAGTCTTCATATGCAAAAGTTTAAATAACGCAGGACTCTTGTACCAATTGTCCGCAAATAATGTGTGGCCTTTGTTTAAATAGGGTTTTAACCGTTTGAGTGCCACGCGTCTTTGTTGTTTCCCCGTCCAAAAGTGCCAAGGAGCGCTTTTTCGCTTGTCGTATTCCCCATTCAAAAGCCCAAGCGGCGCGATAGCGCTTGTCTTATTCTCCGATTAAAAATGCCAAGAAGCGCTATTGCGCTGTTTTCAGCTCTTATTTTTGTACATTTTAATAACATTTGCATCCAAATGTTACATTGAAATTAAAGTTCGTCCTTTTATCAGCTGTCTCATTATTTTATTTTTTTCTAAAACGGAATGGTAGTCGTAAAGTCGCGCATCGACAGAAGCCGAGCGTGTGCTTGTTGTCGGTTTCGCAGCCTAGAGCGCTGGCGCTTTTCGAGCGAAACAAGAAGCGCAAAATCGCTCCTTGGCACTCAAACGGTTAAAAGAGACTGTTTCTACTCGTGGTCGGCGATCGTCGGTCGAGTTAACGAGACTTTGGTTTTATATAATGTATTTTGAAGTATTTCTCGAAGGACCACCCTCGTGATGAGGGAAAAATTATATGGAAATTTGGAACAACAACACTTTATTGACGCGTACGTATACACTAACGCCGCGTTTGTTTGTGTGAACACTAATTGTTACGGTAAACAAATTGGGACTGTATTATTCCCGGAGACTGTAATATTTCCGTGCCGAATATAAGTTTGCGAGACTGTACTATCTCGGGAGAATGCAATACCTCCTTTTAGAATGCAATATCTAAGTTGAGAATTCATTATTAAAGTGTTATGTTACAGGATGTAGGAAAGTATTAAGACGGGCTAATAATGGCCCGAATGGCTCAAAAATGGCCTGAACGGCTCAAAAATGGCAAAGTTATGGGCGAACGCTTGCCCTTTTATGTGTTGAGAGACGTCACTGCACTCTCTCACTCTTCCCTTCCTGACCAATCAGGAGGACCTGATATTTCGTGGGTGCACTGACGTCTCCGTTCAAGGGGTGCGAGAACATCGGCAACGTTGCAAATTTCCCGAATCCTACTCCTCCACCTTCGACCAAGTAACGGTAAAGAAGAGGAGGTCGGGATGCCCTGGGTCTGAGCGTCTTTCCGGTCTAAGGGTCACGGTCCGCTCGAAACAATAACAACAGGGCCGCTTTGCCGATGCCCCCGGGACCATTATAAGGCAATCACTATTCAAATCCATGAACAAAGAAGAAAATTAATATAAGTTCGCCAGCGAGGATGGTTCATGGATTAGGCCCACCGAAGGCCCGAAGGCAACCTTCAGTGTGCCCCGAAATTAATTAATATTTCGGAAATAGTGGCCTTTGGTGCATACAATGGAACCCGGCATATTGAGGGTATAAGCCCCAACAGAGACATTACCATATTTCTTGATTTTCTAATATTTGCATATTGCGAGTGTATACCATTAGACCCGTTGTAGACAATAAAATCTTGTATGTATCCCGTTTTACAATCACCAAGGACAAAAGATTTTATTCCGAACCTACTCCTTTTTGCAGGAATAAATTGCTTAAAAGATAGCCTTCCTTTATATAAGAGCATACTTTCATCTATGCATAAGTTTTTATAAGGATAGAACGCATTTGCAAATGATTTTCGTAATCTGTTGATTATTTCACGTATTTTGCACAAACGATCGGAATTACTTTCATGATCATCAGCAAAATGCAACATTCTCAGTAATACTTTTTTAGTGGTAGTGGTAGTTTTATTTCCGAAGTAACTTTTAACATATGCACGATGTTTCGAGCGGGCGCTTCTCGATCGACTGTTTCTTAAAAATGTTTTCCTCACCCTTTTAAGCGATTACTTGCTCCTTCGTCCCGACCAATCCCGTAACAGATTTGTAGAGGCCGGGATTTTTCCAAAGAGGAGGGATTGGTAAAACTTTCGACACAACTCAATAACCAAATAACAAATAACAATGTATTAAAATGGTTACAACTAATTAACACGATAGGACAACGCAACAACTCAAAACTCCTCTTAACCCCTTGCACTACGCCGAAATTCACAATCAGCCGTGCCAAACTCGGGCGCCCGAGTGGTCCCGAAAAGAGTCGAAGCGGCGAAGCCTGAGTGTCGGAACTTTGAACACGATATCTTACGACTGACAGTGCGTGCGAGATAGGCGTGCTCGTGTTGACTTCACGCGATGGTGCTCTTGTAAAATTCAAACTGTAACAGCCGTTTTCTTTAAAGGCCGGTGGTTTTCGTGGGTTCGGTCCCGAAAACGTCGAAATAAGACGGGTCCGTGGAAAGAAATTGGAATCACGGAGGAAGGGGTGCCGTTGCCGCGAAGGATGCGTCTTCTCCTTTGGTTGACTGGGCCCGATGGATCGGATCTCTGGTGGACGAGGGGTGCCGTTACCGCAAGGGCCACGTCTTCCCCGAGGTCCATCTTCTTCTGGTGTTGACAGTAGCGTCTCGTAGCAGTGCCGGTGCCGCGAAGGCTGCGTCTGCTCCGTACGAGGGCTACTGTTCTTCCTTGGTGAGAGTGCAGGAAGACTCTGCTGATTTCCGGGAAAGTGCCTCCTTATATTCCTCTTTCCGCTTCCGGGCCTGACCAATCAGGGTCGTCCTCGGAGGAAAGAGGGTAACGCCGGGTGGAGGGGCGAGGGCCTCAGTGTCAGGTACCTGGCACTTTCCCGTACTTGAGGGTCATTTTAACGCTGTCGCGTTACAATTCTCCCCCTGTGGACCCGCGTACTCGTCCTCGATGCGGTGTCCAGGATGCGGTGAGATTGTTTCGGTGGTTCCTTGTCACTGAGCTGGCAACGAGTGAGGGCGGACGCGTGGTACGTCCCTAGTCGTTCGGTAGGTTGTCCTCTGGCAGCGACCTCGTAACTGGTGGCACCAACCTTCCGAAGAATCACGTACGGTCCATCGCGCTTCGGCGTGAATTTGGCGGTGACGCCTTTGACAGCGTTGCTGAGTACATGGGTCTGAACCCATACCAGATCTCCAGGTTGATGTCCAGGGTTTGGGCGCCTTGATCGGTCAGCGATCTCCTTCCGTTTCTCCTGCGTTTGGTCCTGGTTGTCCCGAGCGGATCGTACAGTGTCGGTCCATTGAAACAGATGCGGAGCGATTTCACGATGGCGAGTTAAGACTTCTGGTCTCGATTTTTCCGTTCCACCGGATTCGCCTCGAGGTGGTACACAGGGGTGTACTGAGATTTTCTGTTCCTTCAGTGTAACCTCGGATTTTGTTGAGGGCCCATACCACGGCGGGAGCTTCTCGTTTGGGGGTGGAATAATTCTGTTCGGCAGACGCAAGGATGCGTCTTGCTTACTCCGCTGGGTGCTCGTCCTCCTCCTCCCCCTGGACCAATACCGCCTCGATTTCGAAACCACTAGTATAGGATCGGGAGGCACTGCTACTGTTTCATCGTCTCGGAATGACACGTCCAGTGTCGCCAAGTCCAGCGGGAAATGCCGGAAACATTTGTCGAAAAGTTCGTCTATTAGTTCGACCTGGTCATTTGGTGATGCTGTGTGCGCTGGTGTCTGGTGCCTCTGTTTTTCAGGCGTCGGTGGCAGTGGATCCACCAGCGGCGGAACTTCCTGTTCCGTTGTTATCTTGGCCAATGCTGCATGCATTGAGGCCTGGTTGTGTGTCCAGTGCTGATGCTTCTTAGGCGTTGGCGGCAGACGGTCCATCAGCGGCGGCACTTCCTGTTCCGTGCTTATCTCGGCTAACGTTGCGTCTTCCCGGGACGGATGTCTCGGTGAGATCGCTGCATGATTCGTCTCGTAGCCAAGTAAATGTGTTTTCCCTGGTTGATCGATGAAACTCCAGGCTGTTTGAGGGATGTTTAAGATGATTCCCGCGTTTTCCAGGAAGTCAATCCCCAAAAGTGTCCTATTCCTCTCGGCTTCTGGCAGGGCGATGAAAGGTGACGTGATTTTCCGTCCTTCAAGTTCCACCGTTAGCCGCGTGCATGGTACCGTGTGTGGCCTGGGGTTCCCATCTGCGAAGGAGATGACTAATTTCCGCGTTTCAAATCTTACCCCTTTTTCCAGGAGTGCTTTGTGTAGGCGTCCGCTGGCTACGCTGATTTTTGCTACTGTATCAAAAAAGGTCTCTCCCCTCAGACCGTGTGTGGTTATTTTCACGATCGGGCGACTGCTGTATTCGCCCATATTAAGAGCGCAAAAATCCAAAGCTTGAATGGTTGGATCCTGTCGCTGATTGCACTGCGGACAGCGGCTTCAGGTAAACCCGACTTTCCCGCAGCCGTAACAACGGAGGGTGGGCGTTTCCGTCTCGGTGAGTTGTGTCCTTTTTCGGCACTCCTGAATCGAGTGACCTGACTTTTGGCAGAACGCGCATTTTGGGATTTTGTCCCGGGTTTCGTTCTTTGCCGGGGTGTTCCGCTGCTCTCTAGCTTCCTGTTGTAGTGCCTCCAAGGTTCGCGCTCTTTCTATGAGATCCCTGAAACTTCTCACGGTATCTCACGGTACCTTTTCTCGGATGTCGAGTCGGAGCATGTAGGCGTAGATCATGTCCAGCTCGATTTCCTCGACGTGGTGGTGCGGCAATTCTGCTAGAAGCGCTCGTTTTTGTGAAAAGAACGTATCCGTCGGTGAGCGTGGTCCTTGCTTGGTGGCGAAAATCTCTTCATAGATTGTTGGCGCGGCTCTTCTCGGAGCGTAGGCGTCTCGTAGCAGTTGCGTAGTTTGTTGCCACGTCCGGACGCTCGTTTTTACCCCTTGCCACCAAGTAGCGGCTTCTCCTTCCAGTAGTAGTGGTAGGCCTTTGATGGCGTTGTCGTCTGTTATGCCTTCAATATCCTTATAAATGGATATCGTGGCTACGAAGTCCTCCAGCTTTGTCCTGTCCCTGGTCCCATCGAAACGAGCCTGGCAGCGTGCGAAGCTTCCTTGCGTCGCGGCTGGCGATGGACTCCTTTGTGCAGCCATGGAGGCGATTAAGCGGCTAAGTTGCTCTTCGGTCATTTGGACAGCCATTGCGTGCCGTGGACTTCTTCTTGGTGATTTCGAAGATTTCCTTTTTGACGCCGTCTTGTTTTCGGTTTGAGGCCTCGAGTTGGGCGCCAATTGTAACGGTCGTTTTCTTTAAAGGCCGGTGGTTTTCGTGGGTTAGGTCCCGAAAACGTCGAAATAAGACGGGTTCGTGGAAAGAAATTGGAATCACGGAGGAAGGCGTGCCGTTGCCGCAAAGGCTGCATCTTCTCCTTTGGTTGACTGGGCCCAATGGTTCGGATCTCTGGTGGACGAGGGGTGCCGTTACCGCGAGGGCTACGTCTTCCCCGAGGTCCGTCTTCTTCTGGTGTTGACAGTAGCGTCTCGTAGGAGTGCCGGTGCCGCGAAGGCTGCGTCTGCTCCGTACGAGGGCTACTGTTCTTCCTTGGTGAGAGTGCAGGAAGACTCTGCTGATTTCCGGGAAAGTGCCTCCTTATATTCCTCTTTCCGCTTCCGGGCCTGACCAATCAGGGTCGTCCTCAGAGGAAAGAGGGTAAGGCCGGGTGGAGGGGCGAGGGCCTCAGTGTCAGGTACCTGGCACTTTCTCGTATTTGAGGGTCATTTTAACGCTGTCGCGTTACAAAACGAATTTAAATCAAAAACTTTTAAAAGGTATTTTAATTGTTACATATATAGGGTCCTATTCTAGTTTAATCTGAGACGAGCAATCAAAGATTATCGATACTCGTCTTTGAATAAACGGAACAGATTCTCTTAGAACTAATTATCAATACCGTAGCCTAGAAACTAAACTGAACGCGTGTAATTAAAAACAAATGACTAACTTTATTAAATAGATAAAAATACAATACTCATAACAATACTAAAATAACTCTAACTCTCTCAACTAACTCTATAACGCTCACTCTCTTAATCTCCACTCTGTATAACTCAACTCAACTCTGTGTCCTGAACTCAACTCAACTAACTGACTCTTCCCAAAAATCCACGCTCGTATCCACCCTCGATCCTCTTTCTCACAGCATGCGTTCTCTGTTGCACTCACTCATTTTCTCTTTCTCTACAGACTAAACATTCATGCTAGCCCTGACATCCGTCGCCTTCCAAATCACGTACTCTAAACATCCACTCTCGCTTATATACAAACCATCCACACTCACTAATTCCAAAATTAATAATATCTACGCGTAGGAAAAATTCCGTTCCTCCTGGATTTGGCTTCCGGGTTGGAGCCGCGTGCGAAAGACAATAAGGTCCGACGTTTCGCCAGCATTGCAGCTAGCTTCATCAGGGAGTCGAAGACGCTCTGATACTGAAGAAAGGTGTCATCGGGGCCCTAATTTATACCTGTGCCCGGTGTTGCGGAACGGTGCACTCCCCCACTAGGGAGGAGGCTGTTCCAGATACCGTTGAGCAGGAGACCGTTATCCCGATTGATGTTATTGGGGTTTTTATGGATTTCCAAGGCTTCGCGATATTTCCTGGGGAAATAAGCTTTTTCCTTGGCTAGGACTTTAACGTCCTGAAACAGTATCCTGTGGCCAGTTTCCATCTGGTGTTCGGCTACAGCTGACTGTATGTAGCCCAATCTGGAGCACCTTTCATGTTCCTTAAGGCGAGTCCTGACACTCCTCCCAGTTTGCCCGATATAAACCTTGCTGCATGAGCATGGTATTTTGTATACGCCTGGGCAGGCGAGAGGTGGGCACGGGTCTTTGGCGGATGTCAGTATTTGACTCACCTTCTGAGCCGGCTGGAAAATCGTTTTTATGTTGTATTTTCTTAGGACCCGTGAAATCCTGTCAGTTGTTCCTTGTATGTAGGGTAGGAATGCCATGGAAGTAGGTGTATTGTGTGAGGCGGGCGTTTGAACATTAGTGTCCGTTGGTTTATTAAGTATTTTCTGTATGGTGCGGTTGATCTGAGATGTTTTATAACCGTTCTTGATTAAAGCTGTTTTTACGTTGCTGAGTTCGTTATGGAGAGACAATGGTTCGGAGATAGCAACTGCTCTGGTGATCAAAGAAGAGATTACCGCTGTCTTCTGCAGTGGGTGATGGTGTGAGGAGGCCTGTAGGTATCTGTCCGTGTGTGTAGGTTTTCGGTAAACCGTGTGTCCAAGTGTGCCGTCGGGTTTTCTATTGACCAGTACGTCCAGGAAGGGGATTTGTTTATTCGTTTCTATTTCAACCGTGAATCTGATTGCTGGGTATATTGAGTTAATGAAATTGTGGAACGTATTCAGTGCCTCTCTACCGTGTCTCCAAATCACGAAAGTGTCGTCTACATAACGGAACCAGACTGTAGGTTTGGATGGAGCCTTCTCTAGAATGGTTTTTTCCAGGTACTCCATGAATATGTCCGCCACCACTGGTGAGATGGTGAGATTTCCCCAGGAAATATCGCGAAGCCTTGGAAATCCATAAAAACCCCAATAACATCAATCGGGATAACGGTCTCCTGCTCAACGGTATCTGGAACAGCCTCCTCCCTAGTGGGGGAGTGCACCGTTCCGCAACACCGGGCACAGGTATAAATTAGGGCCCCGATGACACCTTTCTTCAGTATCAGAGCGTCTTCGACTCCCTGATGAAGCTAGCTGCAATGCTGGCGAAACGTCGGACCTTATTGTCTTTCGCACGCGGCTCCAACCCGGAAGCCAAATCCAGGATCTACCCTTCTGGCCGCGAAAGCCTAAAAAGTATTAATTCCGTTCCTACACATATGATTACAACTAATTCTATATAAATATTAATAATATGATGAATTAATAGCAGAACACAAATAAGTTGAAGCGAATCTGCGGCAGTAATATTTGAATTGAAATAAATTTGCAGATTGTCATAATCACCAGACCTGAAACTGGAGAAGACAATATAAATAAACAATTAAATATCAACAGACTGTTTTATTGAAAAATACTCACAAGTTTAAAGTTAATAATTCTGCATGGTATGGTACTTTATAAAACAGTCCGGTACATGCAAAGCTACCTTACATTTTGAACATTCCCAAGTTGTTTCGCTTCGTTTTTTGTATTTGTAACAAACCTTACACATTCTAGTTGGGTGTTGCTTTCTAGGCGTTCCATCAATGTGTTTCGCGAAATGAGCCCGATATTGTGCTTGTAATCATAATGGCGTTGCAGTTTCTGCGGATTTCACGCGTCTTGTGTAGTCAGGTAGCTGTACGTGTTGTAAAATTGCCTCAGCTATATCTATTCTATAATTGACGTATGATTGTCTTCCTGGATTTTGTAATTGTTTTTTATAACATATGTATTAAACAGAGCCATGTCAGACATGTAAAAAAATAGTTTTTTGTAACCCTTGAGGAATTTCCTCATAATAGGAAAACATGCTAGCATTTGGTCATTGAGGTCAATTCCACCCACTCCTTCGTTGTAATCAATCACGCAGTTGGGCTTCAATTTCGCCCTACCTTGATTGTCTCACTTCCGTCAATTCCACAGATGCATGTTTGGGTGTTAACATATAGACATCGCGTTTATCCTTCCATCTTAAAGCTAACAATCCATTGCACGTTTTCTGTACATGTTCTCCGAGTTTTAATTTGTTGATTGGAAGATCCTTTGAAGACCCTAACTTTTGTAACTTTGCTTCTTTTTTTATACATGCTGGAGGGTATGACAAAATTAAAAATAATCAAGAATATTACTTTTTGTGAAGAAGACTACGAAACGTGTGCACCTCGTGTAACGGAATAGTAAGAACTGAAGAACGACTGAAGCTTTCTTGGTCTCGCCGAATGTATATGTTTACTTAGTTTTCAAATGTTATCTGGACTACGACAATGTATCCTAAGATTAATAGGATTAATAGGAAAGTCCTGAACGGGAGGGTGACCGGTGCCACCCCAAGGCAGTGAGCTGGAGCAGCGTTGACTCCCGTGCCTACACAATACTCCCCGGTTCGGCCTCTGTTTGGACCTCGCCGGCGGAGCAAGGACCGCATTACCCGTCCTGTTTTAACGTGGTGCTAGGGACCCTGGCTTTATCCGGATTGGCCCGGGCCGCTTGCCATGGTTGCTCCCACAGTACAGGGTCGAGACGTCATTGCCAGTGCAGCCATCCCTCCCTAACGTTAGCTGTTGCCCCAGGAGGAGCGTGATATGACGTTGGGCTGCCTGACTCGATCACGATGAGGCAGCAGCGCACCATTTACCGGAGATTCGTTCGAGCGCCGCAAAAAGAGCAGGCAGTCGATAGAGGTAACGCGTCGCCGTCATCGATAGGTACGGTCGTGACGAGATCAGGACAGGAATGGGTATCCGATGCTTCCATTGGGTAATCGTATTTCTAGCATGAGCTACCATGCCTATTGCAGCATCAGCGGAAGTAGTAGTGGCAGTATTGTTATGTTATCGCTAGCTATCTAGTAAATAAATAAATCAATATATGCCCCCCCCCCCTCACACACCCCCCCCCCCCCCACCCCTGTTTTTATTATTATGATATAATCTAAGTTATTATTATTATTATTATTATTATTAAAGTTAAAGTTAAAGTTGAATACTACCACTACTAGGCTGTCTGCAGTTCAAAATTTCCCTAAACTGACAATCCTGCCGCGTGATTCTATCCCATAAGCAAACGTTTCGGGTTTGGCTCCTTGATCCGACCGGATCAAGTGACGAGTGAGCCGAGCTGGCCTCTAGGAGCTGGTTCCCCCCACCCTTTGCCTACTGAAGTCCCTGATGGGGGGCCCCCTTCTACTTCGTCGAAGTCTCCTTATAGGTGTGACATCGGCTCCATAGCGGGTTGAACCAGCCGGCTGGGTCCCTCCCACGGTTAAGTCGGGCCCACCCTTACTCGGTCTAACTAAGCTAAGCTGGTCTGGTTGGGCTAGGCCGGATTCAGTCTGATCTATTCTACTCGCGTACCCGGCTTTTTAACTGCGGACTCTATGGATCGCGCGCCCGAATTGGGAAGCATCGGATCTACGCAGTCGGTTGGGCGAGCAGGTCGCTCAGGGTGGTCCTCCCCCGGGAGGCTTCCTGAGACGGTTTGCTCGCAGGGAGGAGGGTACTCGTTCTCGAGGGCAAGACGGAGGGAATCGGGTCTCTTTGCATTTCACATCGTGCCTGAGTCCCGATCGTCCTCCGCCCGCTGGTTCCCCGATTCCAAGCACCATATCTCCCGTTCACTTGCGCCGCAAGTATGAGATTAATGTCCTTGTAAGAGTTGTCCTCTGCCCTCACGATCGGCAGGTGGTGGTGGCGATGAAGCAGCAACTGTTCGCCAATGGCGGTCTTGACGTTCGGGTCCTTGCTCGGCCAGGGGACGGCAGGCAGAGCGGTGGGGGGGGGGGGGGGGAGTGGAGGGAAGCGGGCATCGCTGCTTGCCATAAGCCATTTCGGAATTTCCCCGGCTCCAGCACGAAACCGTGAACCGGCTACTCTTCTTCCTCTTTCGATGGCTTCGCCTCGTACCCCGTCCGCCGCTAATCCCTCCGTGGTGATGTCGGTTCCATCCACCGCTAGCTCCCTCTCCGCCTCTGCATACTGCAGAGTGGATTGGAGGTCCTTGTGATCCTGTTTCCCTCTATGAGAGGGAAAACTAGTCCTGTAAACGGGCCCAGTAAACTGGTCCCTGAAAAGTTCGCTAATCCTTATAATTAACTTATAATTAACGCGTTCGCCTAATAATACTGTGGGATCGGGGCGGTACACTCCTAAAAAAAAGAACTTAGCAGAAAAGGACGTGAAGAAGATTGACGCTAGGGAGAGGACGCTGGCGCAGTGGACCCGCGCCGACCCAGGAGATCTCCCGAGTTAAGCAACGCAGGCGGTGACCATTGCTTGGATGGGTTACCGCGCCTCTCTTTCTTTTTCACGATCCTACAATACTTTTTAATGTCTCTTTTGGATCGGCACCACGCGCACTATCACTAAAATTGTCGTTCGTGCTCTTCACCAAATGGTCGGGAAAGTGCACACGCCTACCCGATCCTGTCCTTCGCTCACCACTTAACAGGCTATCGGCGGGTAACACCATGAGCTTGACTCACGCGCCTAGCGGGCGAAAACTAGTGAAGCACGACAGAAGTGCACTTCTTAGAAAACATGTAATATTTTCACAACTAATCGTATGATTTCAATGAAATGTGGAAAATGGGTATGACATAGTATCTCAAAGATGTAGATGAAATTTAAAAAGAAAAAAAAATTAATTTAGTTTTCTATTACTTCATTTAATGTATAACATGGAGCAAACAATAATTGTTAATTTTTAAAGTTTTAAGAGTTCATGTAGTAAGAGAAAAGCGTAATAATGGTTAGGAATGTTTAATTATTCAGTTTCTTATATAGTATTTTATTCACTCTAACATTTTTTTAATGTATGATATTTCTGAAAACACTCACCCCTATGAAGGGGAATCTTACAAAACTTACACATATAAGAAGTTAAACTTTTCTTTTATGCACTGTACAAACACGACATTGTCTTTGTGGAATATTTTTTTCCGCCAGTAATAATTTTTATAGCTTCATGTTTCCGCAAGTCTAATGACAATCGCCCAGGGGGATCTCTATTTGCTGTAGTCCTGTTAACCTTCTAACTGCCAAGCTGTTTTGGCCATGACTTCCCCAGGTGCCAAATGGAAATATCAAGTGTAGGCTTTCCTTATGTGAAAATTTGGGATCTTTACATTCTATGAATGAATATAACACATTATGTATATCATTATGTACTGAGACCGCCGGCGACCTTCATGGCACTTAAAGGCAACAGAGTACTCGGTGTGCCATGAGGTCGCCGGCGGGTCACGTTTTTGTAACACAGAAAACACGATAGGTTTTCAAAGCCAGCTTTGAAATATGAATAAATTGTGAATTCAATATAAAGAAAGGTTTCTATATGCATATTCTAATGTAAAAGAGTGAGTCCTGAAAATGAATAGGTGAACAAAAATTGATCAAAACTGATTTTTTATTGATACTGAAATACGAATAAATTGAATGAGAGACAAACATGAAGTGAATGAAAAACAGTATTCAAAATATGACATGCAAACGGATGAAGTGGAAATCGAAAAAGGGAATTTATGTTATTATTCTTCTGTTGGTTTTGTGAAGTACTGAGAAACATGTATAGCACATATATTCATCACATATGTCGCAGTATGTGGTAACTTTCTTAGTCTGCGTTTGTGCCGCTGTCCTCCCTCTAACTTTTGCGATCTTCTGGTAGCATGATGTGCACCTCTTTCTGATTTTTCGTTTTCTGCTATCATGTGCAATAGATTCGACCAGGACGTGTCTTGCTGTTGGGGAAGCCGTAGATGGTGATGAAATGGGGCTCACATGAAGCTGCATCAACCTCATAACAAGTTCTTCCCTGAACTCAGTCAACCCTATCCTTCTTCCCGTATAGTACTTGAAAATTATCCACGAATTAACCACCGCTGTGTTTAGCATAAGTTCAAAAGCAACTTTATGGTACCACTTTATTGTTCGACGCAGAGGAGTGTGATAGCTCGCCAGTTGGTCTGAAAGGTCGATCCCGTCTTTCCCTTTATTGTAGTCGATTATAGCCTTTGGCTTGACTTGGAGCACACCTGTTTTTTTCGTGGATTTTGTTGCTACCTCTTGAGTATCTAGATTGTGTTTAGTGGTGATAAAGTACACTTCTTTTTTTGACATCCACTTGCCTACTACCACTCCCTTCCTATTTTCCCGACCAAAAATGTGCCCACGTTGTAGCCTCTTCAGCTTCAAGTCTTTGGGAAGTCCCTTACGGTCTTTTCGAAGAGTACCCAGCAAGTGAGTTTGCCGTTCTAATAGCTGTTCAGCCAGAGGAACACTTGTATAGAAATTATCGGCAACAATTGTTCGCCCGCTATTTAGGTAGGGCTCAGTCAAATTCAGAACCACTTGCGTACCAAGCCCTTTGGAAATGAAACTCGATTTCCCACTATAAATAGATAGTCGGAAGGTGTACCCTGAGGGATCACATGTTTTGAAAAGTTTCACACCGTATCTGTGTCGTTTTTGAGGGATATACATCTTGAAAAGTAACTGCCCTTTGAATGGAATCAAACTCTCATCCACCGCAATAATTCGTCCAGGTGTACAATTGTTTTGGAATTGACTTTGCATTATTTCAGCGATCCTTCTAATTTTATGAAGCCTGTCATTTCCCGCGTCTTCATTGTTGGAAAAATGAATGAATTTCAGTATATTTTAAAACCTGTTACGAGACATGCAATTTCTAACTGGATTATTCTTATACAGCGCTTTTTTACTCCAGTAGTCTGACAGTTTAGGGTAAACGGCCAAACCCATGTACATTACGATCCCAAAAAACGTCAATATTTCTTCCCTCGATGTAGGTTTCCAATCATAAACTCGCGAATTCTTCTTATGTGGTTTACCAGCAGACTGCACAGCATAACAATCTGTTTCGGCAACAATGATATCTAGCAACTCCGTTGTAAGGAATGTACTGTAGACATCAATTGGCTGAAGGTTTTCAGGATTTTCTGGATACAACGGGTGATAAAAAAAGGACGCGTTTTCTTGGTACTCAGGTATATTCTGTAAGTGAGTACCATCGACTTCAAGCCATTCTTCAACTGAAATGTCGCCATGTGCTTCCGCCTCTTCTGGGCCTATGATTTCACCTATCACATCAGTCTCATTTTCATATGCGTTATCACCCTCTTCACTTTCGCTAGAGCTGCAAGAATCTGAGGATTCCCATTCAGACGAATCAGACTCTAAAAACGAGCTAAGTGCGTCATCAGAATCAGCATCCTGTATCTTCTGCATCTCCTCATTCACTTCTTTTTCACTCAAAACCTGTCTCGTATTTTTACTCACCGTAGATCGTGGTTTTCGCGTCCGTCCACTACTCGTACTGGGTTGAACATTTTCTTTATTCATCATAAATGAAACAAGGATAAAAAAGGAGGGTGGAAGCAAGAGAGAATGGCACGCGGAATGAAACTCGGAACACAAAAACAAGTGAGGCCGCCCGCGGTCTCATTGGCACCCATGGTAACCGCTTCTAAAACATGCTGCAAATCGTATACCATCCCGTGATCCAGTTGCTAGGTGCCTAATGAAGCTAATAATTACCGGAGGGTCGGAAAAAAATAATATTCCTTAGATGTACAGATGAAAAATTGTGAGGTAGCCGGCGGCCCTCACGGCACCTATTGTTGGGTATCGTGAGGTAGCCGGCGGCCCTCATGGCACTTAAAAGGTTAACGCCAGATGTAGATGGTTGAGGATCTTCGGCAGCGGTGTTTTCAGGAAGCCGGTCACTTATCCGCTCTTTGCCATTTTTATGCAGAAATTGTTTGTAGGTCATTTTTCTTGCAGGGTTTAATTTTCTAAATACTTGGAACGCATTAAAAAGTGCACAGTTTAGCAAATACATGACAACCCGCTTTGTCCATTTTTTTGTTCTTCAGATAATCGAATAATAAGCTAGAT
The DNA here is from genome assembly GCA_963989415.1 of Cerceris ruficornis. Taxonomy (NCBI): domain Eukaryota; kingdom Metazoa; phylum Arthropoda; class Insecta; order Hymenoptera; family Crabronidae; genus Cerceris; species Cerceris ruficornis. The sequence continues at coordinate 1,570,124 of OZ022526.1, forward strand.
ATTGATCTGCCCGATCGACCCCCTTCATGTACTTGTTGTAAGCATTAACACACTATGGTTTCCAGATGTTTTGTTTAGTGTGCCAATCGATGTTATGGCTTTCAATTATCTCGGCTGAATGTATCGTAGAAATCATTCGCACTTGTGTTTTTGATTGCCAGCATTGCAGTAAAATGTCCTCACGACGGCGGAAAGTAGAATCACCTCGTGGAAGCGCAGCGTTCGTCAAGATCTCAGGAAGTCCTCTATTTATCCTAATCGTCTCACAACACCTTATTTTGTTTTTGAGAAGTATCTTACATGTTTGTACACTATTGTAATAATTATTCATGTACAAGTGGTGCCACAAATTTACATATGGTTGTAGAAGGGTTGTGATTGTTTGCAATAATGGTTTTCTTTGTCCGCAATATATTTCCAAATTACAGATATAACCCGTAGTGGCTTCACACACCATTCGTACGAGAACACTATATTTTACAATTTTTGACGCGTTGTACACCTTGAATGCTAACCTGCCTCTCCACGGTATTGTGCTTTCATCAAGCGAGAGTCCCCTCTGAGGTGTATATACGGACGTAAACTTCGATGTAAGGTGTGTAAAAATTGGTCGAACTTTTTGAAGACGATCAGTATTATCAACAATATTTGAATTGTTTGAAAAATTCCAGAATATCCAAATTTGTTTGAAACGATCGCGACTCAGCACTTGAGAAAATATCGGCGTTTGTATTGTCGGATCCGTTGACCAATATTCGTCTCTATTATCTTTGCGAACTTTCCCCATGAGCAGAATCAGTCCTACAAATTTTGTAGCTCTTTCACTGTCACGTCCTTCCACTTTACAGACTTAACCCTGTCTTTAATACGAGATTCGTTTCTTCTACCATGTATTGAAACAAATCATCCCCTATAAACAACTTTATAATATCGCTAATATTTTTGCCATTATTAGGTAATATACGAACACCAGAATTGCCCATAAACGGCTCGATATTAGGTGGGTTATCAGTATCAGACCACTCTGCTATTTCTTCATGTATGTGAAGAAGTCAGATGTGTCAAGTCACTGTATTCTTAATCCCCGGATGCGCGAGATCGTGCAAAGAGTTGAACGCTTGCCTACGAAACGACTTGGTGACGAAATGTCGTACCGTGGCTGTTGAAAAATCACAATACAGCTCCGTGTCTGTGCCGGGTAGCTGCATTTTCTTTAAATCTAACGCCGTAGGCGTTCGTAGAAGCATTTTCAACTCTTCATCGTTCCGTTGGGATTGCGCGTGTTCGTCAAAATCTAACGCCCGCGAGATTTCCGCTACTCTGGATAATGCGTCGGCGACTACGTTGTCTTTACCTGACACGTGACGAATGTCAGTGGTAAATTGCCCTATTAAATACAAGTAACGGAATTGTCGCGGCGTATGATTTTCCGATTTTTGCGCGAGAACAAAAATCAAAGGTTTATGGTCCGTGAAAATTACGCAGCGACGGCCCTCGACCATATACCGAAAATGTCTAATCGCTTTGTAAATGGCCAAAAGCTCGCGGTCGTACGGACTATATTTTCGCTGAGCACCACTTAACTTTTTCGTGAAGAATGCGAGCGGCTGCCATCCTTCGCTCGAAAATGCTGCAGTACAGCTCCGACGGAACAATCCGACGCATCCGTGAAAATCTCAAACTGCGCAGCGACATCTGGATGCGCCAGTAAGGCTGCTCGTGCTACGCTTTTCTTCGATGCGTCGAAAGCCTTTTGTCTGGCAGCGGTCCACTCCACGGAGGCGCGACCTTTAAGCCTCCGTTTACGGACTTTGTAACGCCGCTGACGGTGCCCCGGTGTCTCGAGAGACTCACATCAATTTTCACTAAACTATTACGCGGCCGCTCGAGTCGAAACATGAGACATAAACATCTCACTAATGCAATCGCATGTTGTTCGTGCGGGCAAGAACATATATTCTTTGCTTGTATTCTCTACAACTATTGGACTACTACATTCTTAACAATAATTTTCGTGAAATCAACGATAAATGAATTGTGCAATGTTTTGTAACAATTTAAGAAATGAATATTCGAAAAGGTTTTGTGGAAGATGAGGAAAAGAGGTAGCAAAAAATATTTTTTTTTATAATGTACAAACAAATTACATTTATTCTCTGGTTGCATGGCAATTATTACATTTTATAATTTTTTTTTTGTGAGGAATGGTTTTGACAAATGTGTCTTTTACAATCGTCACATGTTATGGTGTATTTCTTATTGCTTCCGACGCAAATATAACACCTGGATCGTTTTTGACCAGCTATGGCTAATTTTTGTTTTACTATAATCCTTCCTGTCGCTTGTATTGCGTTTATAATATTGGCATGAAAATAAATTCTATGATTTTCGAAATCGGAAGCCCGCCTATCTATATTTCGTTCCGTTAGTAATTTACCTAATGACTCAATAAAAAGTTTTCTCCGTGTTTTTATTTGATTTTGACTTTGCCATTCCGGATGTTTTATTTGCCAGGTAATAAACGCATTATAGGCTGCAATGTCTAAGAAGTGCATAAACAGTGACAAGGTCCAACGGCGAGTACTCCGTCTACACGAATATTCGCGAATCAATTTATCGAGTGCGTCTACGCCGCTTTTCGTTCTATTGTAAAAAGTAATGATATTCGGTTTATAATTATTTTCCGCCGTTGATATATCGTGAGTATGGTGTAGCGTGGAAAGCATCACTACGCACTTTTTGGGTTTCGGTACGTAAGATACTAGTGTCACATCTTTAGTAAATAAATATTGGGACGAATAAACAGAACGATTTCGCGATTCTATGGTGGTTTTCGGCAAGTCGTGCCTATTTTTCCGCAAAGTACCGATTCAATAAATTTTATTTTGCAGTAATTCTTCTGCCAATCTAATGTCCGTAAAAAAATTATCAGTGGTGATTGAACGGTTTGAATTATTCCACATTTCCGATAGCTGCTTCATCACACGTTGTCCTTGCTGTCTCTCTGGTCTTCCATCTAATTTTCCCAGGTACACGTCCATATTGCAGCAGTAGAACGTTGTTGAATCGCAGAGCGTCCATATTTTTATGCCATATTTACCCGGTTTACTGGGCATATAAACTTTGAAACGACAACGCCCTCAAAATGTAACAAGCTGCTCATCAATACATCCGACATTTGCAGCATGATAACTAGCTTTACAATTGTTGTTGAAGAGATGAGCTATTTCCCTCAGTGGGGCAAACTTATCACCCTGTCTTCTTTCTTCGCGTGTCGCATAATCATCGAAGCGAATATACTTCAGTATATCGGTGAACCGATCACGCGACATTGTTGCACAATAGTAGGGTCTCGAGAATGCATTATCCTGCTTCCATAGATCCGATTTTCTTTCCCGAGATTCTCTGAAGCGTCCTATCAAAAGTAGCAAACCAAAGAACGCGTTTATTTCTGTGCGATCTATTGGCTTCCACGTTTTATTTGGTGGCATACTGTCTTCGGCCTTCCGATTAGTATATAAAATTATTTTATCCACAATTTCGTCACTTATAAATAAATGGAAGCAATCGGCAATATTCTCAACTCCTTCACTCTTCGCCGTTAGAGTCGGTTCCCAGGAAACATTTTGCGAAACAGTATCACTGGATGGTGCAATATATTTCCATGTGCGACCCGCAAAAGTAAAATCTCGCGGATCCACTTCTTCATTGGATGCGTCCATATAGAATTCATCCAATTCACGTTCTTGTAATTCGGGCTCACTATCACTATCCGATATGTTCGATGCACCGTCGGATGAAACGTTGCAATTATGTGTGTCTTCCTCCGCAACCAATTGCTCGAAAACAGATTCTTGAAACGTTGCCATCTCAGGATTTTGAATATTGTAGAAAAACGTAATGAAATATGCTCTAAACGTGCTTCCTTGTACGATGATTCGACTAAAAATGACCATCGTCGCCGCCGAAATATACTTTTCTAGACCCAGGCCGTTGCAATTGGGAAAGGGAATAATTTTATGACCTTTTATGACTGTTGACGAAATCGAAATGAAAGAAACACGCAGGTAATCGAACCTACGGCAGGTCATCGTGTTCAAACAAGACTTCGTCATGCTTACTGACTCTTTTATATATTCTTAGTCAAGACAGACTTGCAACGCAGGTAATGAAATAACAACTAGCACGGAAAAATTTATTCGTTACGAAGGTTTTGCTTGTACGAATTTCCACACCAACTGATGCGACTCGAAAAGAACTGCTGGCTGCTAAGTCACTTATACACTATTGGGTAGTATTGAACACGACATTGTAAATGTGTTTGTTATCGCTGCGAAGTCGTCGAGTGGTTTCTCAAATTACACATTTGCTAGTATGCGTGTCACTGTGCGCTAAACGCTGAGTCTCCAGAGACACCACGATCGTAAAGCGAGGGTTAACACCTCCTCGAAGCGCGTCGTTGAGCGGTGCCTGGTTACTTGCAGCATCGGGGATGAACCGGCGATAGAAATTGACCATGCCCAGGAATTGCTTAAGTTCTTTAACCGTGATTGGCCGAGGAAAACTTCTGATCGCCTCCACTTTTTGGGGTAATGGTCGAGTACCCGCCGCCGACACTGCGTATCCGAGAAAACGCACTTCCGAAGCACTAATCACGCACTTTGCGGTGTTCACAAGTACCCCATAGTTATTTAGGCGTTCGAACAGTTCCCGGAGGTGCCGCGCGTGTTCTTCTTCCGATGCCGAAGCCACGAGAATGTCGTCCATATACGCGTAACACCAATCGAGACCCCGGAGTACCTCGTCCATAAACCTTTGAAACGTCTGCGCGGCGTTACGCAATCCAAAGGTCATGAACGGAAACTCAAAGAGCTCGAAAGGTGTTATTATCGCGCTCTTCGGAATGTCGTCCGGATTGACCGGAATTTGATTATAAGCGCGCACTAAATCAATGGTCGGAAACACTGATTTTCCGGAAAGTGTCTTTTTTTTTTTTTTTTTTTTCTTTTTATTTTAAAGAGGAGGGGAAATGCATTTACGCACACCCCGACAACAAGTTGCCGGGGTAGTGTGGGACTCACCGGGAGTTTGACCTCCCGGAATACCCACTAAAACCCCTCCTCTTATCCTGTCGTCTGCTCATAGACTCCGAGTGGCACACTATTGTTTTACTTCACTCGGCTTCTATTCTATTCTAATCCTTTCATATATGTTCTCCTTTTTCTATTCTACGTTCGTCACATTCTTTCTGTCTCATAATACCTTTGATAAATGTCTGTATCAATACCCAATTCCTTCCTCCTTCCAGCATCATTCTCACTAGTCTTTCTGGCGTGAAATCTATCTCCTCTTCTATTCTGTCCTTTATCTTTTCTCTCTCTATCGTCCACCTTTCGCATTGCTTAAGTGTGTGTTCTGGAGTGTCCGGCACTCCACACCCATACCAGCAAATGTCATCTTCTGTTTTTCCAATCCTGTGCCTGTAGGTGTTGTAGCACCCATTTCCAGTCATCATTTGCGTTAGATAATAGTCAAGCTCTCCAAACTTTCGTTCTTTCCAGGTTCTAACATCATCTATCCATCTAAATGTCCATGTATTGTTGTCCGTTTTCCATTCCTCTTGCCACATTTCCCAGAATTTCTTCTCTGCTTCCTCCTCTACTTTTTTCATTCTTCCTGTTTTTTCCTCTTCCGATAGGTATTTATTTTCCTTAATTCTAGTTTTCTTATAATAAATTTCTTTTCTTAATCCTATTTTCATTTGTATCGGTAAGTTTCCCGTTATGGCGCACAATCTTCTGATCGAAACATTTCTGTATGACCTAGCCAGTCTACTCAATCCTATCCTTTGTGCTCTCTTTAACTTTTTTAGGTTCTTTCCATAACTTATTCCCTCTTCCCATATGGGCGCCCCATATAGTACGATTGACTCCCAAATTCGGTAGTATAATAATCTTCCCACATTATTAACTCCTCCAACATTGCTCATAATTCTACTTATTATATTTATCATTTTCATACTTTTACCCGTTACATATTCAACGTGTTCATAGGATTTCATGCCCTTCTCAAAAATCACACCTAAATATTTTGTATTATTCTCAAACTTAAATCTATCTTGTCCTATTTTACAGTAATTTATATCTATTCTCTTATTATTCAATGTTATTATCTTAGTCTTTTTAGTTGCTAACATCAATCCTTTTTTCTGCAGTATATTACTTATCTCGCTAATTTCTATGTTAATTTTTTCTTTTATTACCTCTAAATTCGACCCAGTAAAAATTAGTCCAACATCATCCGCGTAACCTATAATTGTACATTCTTCTAACGTTTTTTTACCTACAACCTCGTCGTATATGCAATTCCAGAGGAAGGGTCCCAGGATCGATCCTTGGGGCACCCCTCTCTCTACCTTATAAACTATTTTTCCTTCTACTCTATCATATACTATCTTTCTATCATTAAAATAGTCCTTCATGACTTCTATTATGTACAATTCATTATTTCTTTTTTCTAAATTACCTATAATTTCCGACCATCTTATCATGTTGAATGCATTCTTCACGTCTAATGTCAGTAATATACTGTACTTATTTTTTAATTTAGCCATTTCATTTTTCTTCTTTATTACATCCATAGCTCCTATCGTATCCTTGCCTTTGCAAAAACCAAATTGATTACTCGTAAACTCATTTCCCTTATTCCTTTCCATTCTACTTTTCAGAACATGTTCAAATACCTTACCCCATCCACTTATTAAACACAATGGTCTGTATTCTTGTTCATCGTCCATTCTTTTTTTAGGCTTCGGTAACAATATCAATTTCTGTAGTTTCCATTGTTTTGGAAAAAACCCATTTTCCAGACACATTGTTAATAGAGTGGCTATTTTACCGGGACATTTGTCTATTATTCTCTTTATAATTTCGTTCGGAACTTCGTCCAGTCCTGGGGCTTTTTTATTTTTAATCTTTTTTGCCGCCTGCTTCACTTCCTCTACACTAACTTCCTCTATTGTTTCATAGAACCTATTTCTATATTTTTTCTTCATTTTTTCTAAATCCAGGCAATCATCTTTTGGAAAGAGTTTATTAATATTTTCTTTAATTCTATTTTCTGTTAAATTCACTCTATCTTCTTTACCTTTATATTTCTTCATAAGTTCTATATACGGTCTACCCCATACATCTTTGTCTAGTTCTTTTATATAGTTTTTATACGTTTCCTCCTTAGATCTAACTATTTTTATATTTAACTCTTTTCTTTTTTCCAGGTACATTTCTTTTTCTAGGGTCGCATCTTTACCTTTTTTCTTCATTCTCTGATAAATCCTTCTCATATGATTCATATCTTTCCTTATTGCGCTTATTTCGTTATTCCACCAAACTACCGGTTTTTTGTTTCCGTAGTAGCCTTTCCTTCTTACCATAACAATATCACATATTTCTTCGGTAATCTTATCTAATCGGTCTATGTATGTATTTGTTGGCGCTAGTCGTATAATATTATCTCTAGGTAATTCATTAATTTTCTCCTCGCATATACCATTAAATTTAGCTTCATCAAACGAATCTAAATTCCATCCTTTTTTCGGGTTTTTCTTATATCTAAATCCTTTAAATATATGTAATAAATACTTATGGTCAGACGCAGTTTCTAAGTTTAGCACTCTACTATCCCTAATTTTGTTACTTAAATTCCTTGAGCAAGCCATGAAGTCTATCTTAGATGTTCTCCCGTTTCTATTAAATGTCTCACCACCTCTTGATACTATCGGGTTTAAATTATATTTATCTAATAACTGTAGTAGTAGTTCACCTCTCTTATCCATTTTTTTACTTCCCCATGTTTTGTTTTTAGCGTTAAAGTCTCCTGCCAAAATCACCTCCTCTTTACAATCCTTCAGATAGAATTCTAACTTGTCCAAGTAATTATTAAAAGCTCTAATATTAATATTCGGCGAGATATAGCATGAAAAAATATCTACATTTTTAACTTTATTTATAACTATACCATCGTCTTGTCTTCTGTTTTCCTTAAAGTCTATCTTATTATTTATATTAGTACACCATATGGCTGCATCATTTTTTGTGTCCTTAACCCATTTATCTGTTCTTCTGTAAGGTTCCGAAATTAATACTAAATCCACTTTAAATTTCTTAGCCGTCATTTCCATCAAATCTACCGCTAACTTACATCTATTAACGTTAATCTGTAAAATCTTCAAACTATCCATAATTGTTGTTGTTATTGTTAATCCTATTACTTAAGCATCTAAAAGTTCCAGGTAAGTGCCCTATTTTATACTCTTCAAATCCCATTCTTTCACACAAATAGCACCTAACCGGTTTTTCACATACAGCCATTTCGTGGCCATGTCCTCCACATTTCCTACATATCTTAATGTTCTTAAACCTACAATTATAACTTAAATGCCCATTTTCGTGACAAACAAAACATCTAGTTATTTTCGGACATTCCCGTATGCGACATATTGCCCATCCTATTTTTATTTTATTCAAATTCTTGAGTCTTCTTCTCCAAAGCATAGGTACAGTTAGGATCACTCTTTTTGTCCCTATTCTGGTCTCTCTGAACACTTTAATTTTTGCGTCCCTTATAAATTCTACCCCCACTTCTTTTTCCAGGTCATCAATAAGTTCATACTGCTCAACATAGGGTTCTATCCCGTCTATTTCCAGATCTATTGTAGGAACTTTCGTTACTACTTCTGCTTTTCCTTCTGTCACCTTCGTTATCTGCTCTTTTATTTTATATGTTTCAGCATTCGGTTTCATTTCCATAATAAAGCTACCATTCCTACTTCTCCTTATCATTCTAACGTCCTCTCTGATTCTACCACATCTCTCTCTGACTTCTCGCATCAGTTTCTCCTCTATATCTTTATTATTAGCCTTAATTATTATCGCGTCATTCTTAACATATCCTCCTATATTTTTCCTCTCTAAACTTAAATTTCTACTTCCAAATTCCTTTTCACCTTCACCACCTATATATGTTTGACTTTGTTCATTATTCATATTTCTCGCGTAGTGTCCCTGGTTCATGTTTCCTCTATTACCGGATCTATTTCTACTCCTTCCTCGTCCCCGTCTTGCTGTCATCCATCCTTCGCTTCCTCTCGACACCATTTCACTGTACAGTATTTCCTGTTCACCTTGTGTTCTTCTTCCTGTTGTCACTTCTGTTACTTCACGCACTCTGTCTCTATCTCTTCCTCCTATCGGCCTCTGCATTAAACGCTGCTCAGCTACATTTCTGTTTTCATTTTCGTTTATTTCCTTTTCTATGTCCTTATAGTAAATTTCCATTTTCTTTGTCTTCTCACTAATAGCCTTTGTGCTGCTTTGAACTTCTCTTATATCAATCATAATTTGCGTAAATTTCTGTTTTATTTCCATTTTTACTTTATAATTTCCAACCACGTATCTTTTTATCGCTTCTAACTCTAAAATACAATTTTCAAATTTTTCATTCATATTCAATATCTCACCTGAGGCCTTCTTTATCTCATCTTCCCTCTGTTTATCTTTTCCTCTTCTCTTCTTTTGTTTGTCACCACTTTCTATCTCACTAATATCACTTTCTAGCTCAAATTCCATCTCCTCTCTGTCCTCCGTCCTCGGCCTCTTTTCCGCACTTTTTCCTCTCTGGCTTGTCCTCAACACTCTTTCACTTATTTCCTTCACTGTTTCACTTACGTCTTTCACCCACGTTTCACCTCCCGTGTCCTCTCGTGTCCTTCCTACCCTCAGCATAGCTAGAGATACTGGTGTTTCCCTTTGTGCCTCTAGTACTGATGCTATCACCGTCGGAGATGGGTCCGAACTGTACCTCTCTATTCTTCTGGCCGATCTCCTCACGGTACTGGTTGTCGTTTCACTTCCAGGTGCATTATTAGACGTCGATGCCTGGTCGCCTACATCTGACGCCTCACAGTCGTATGATGACGATGGGTCGCGGCCTGCTTGACCACCGCGGGTCCCACCGGAACTGAGGTCTCCCTCCTCTGTTCTGTAAACGTTTTTATCATTATTGTCGTCAGCCATAATTTTTAAGTTTTTATTTGCCAAGTTCGTCATAATTCTGTCCGTCCTTTTAATGTCGTTGTGTATGTCCTTAGTCTTATTGTGTTAATGTATGAACGTCCGTCCGTCTGTCCGTCCGTCCTAGTCCAAATGAATGAAGTGTGTTTATGTTGTGTGTCTGTAGTGTTTATGTAGTGAATGAGTGTGTTGGTGGATGTTCGCAGGACCACATGATAGGATTGCACCTTACGTGCAATCCCACCATGTAGTCCTCCCGGGCCACACCACGAGGAGGTGTCCACCATCGCGGCCCATCCGGAAAGTGTCTGCGCAAAGTCTTCAATATGCGGCACTGGATAACGGCCCGGTATTGTTCTTGCGTTTAACCCCTTGCACTATTCGGAATCTCGGGAAAAGTCAGGCCAAACGCGGCTGCCTCGGATGTTGCGGTGAAAGGCGAGCGGTGGAGCGCGCGTGCCGAAACTTGAGACCTATTCTTACAACCGAGCGCAAGGTAAATAGTCGTGCCCGTATTTATTCACGCGATGGAACTCTTGTGAAATTGAAATGAATTTGAATCACAAACTTTTAAAAAATGCTTTAATTATTACATAAGATGAAAACATATTCTGAATAAGTAATAATAATATAATTTGTTAGGAATCGCAAAATAAAATAGACATACGATGGTATATAGGTATATTTAACCCTTTGCGGACGGGACACTCTGACGCGCGTGTGTCCGCCTGGACGGGGAGGCTTGGGAGCATTTCGTGGGAAATTAGTATACGCATGAAGATTCGTTTGCAACAATTATATATTTCGTACTATATAAACAAATGTTTGCTAAATGATTTACATGTCAAATTTTAAAATATGAAATTGAAATGATCAATAACAAGTCTAATAGACTTTTTATCGATAATTTCAATTTTATATTTTAAAATTTTCTAGAGTGTGATATTTCTGAAAACAGTTGCCTATGCACATAAATGTTCTTTTCGGACATGTGTCACAAAGTCTAATAGACTTTTTTTGGATAATTTCAATTTTATATTTTAAAATTTTCTAGAGTGTGATATTTCTGAAAACAGTTGCCTATGCACATCAATGTTTTTTTGGACATGTGTCACAGTAGAAACGTGTGAGCACACAATGCAGTCCCTGCAGTTTTCATTATCATCATGATAAATTTGCTATTTGCTTGGGCTGCTGTCCGCAGACACGCGTCCAGAACGGTAAAAGTGCTTGGGCTGCGGTCCGCAGACAGCCGTCCGCAAAGGGTTAAAGTAACATGGAACTCGAAAGATAATACAACAGTTGATCGCAACGGGCGAACTAGGTGTGAACGAGATTGCACGTGTCAGGGGCGCTACGCGCAGAAAAACAAAATAACATCTAACGAGGGGTTCACATAATTAATTACAAGGATTTTGTCTGCCTCGCCATGAACGAATCATACGCGCGTAGTTTTAAATAATAACGATACTTTACATAATTAATTACTAACAAAATAAAAATATGTAAAAGCAAATCCACGGTAGTAGTATTTGAACATCAAACCTAAAACTGAAAAACACAATATAAATAAACAATTAAATATTAACAAATTATTAAATTGAAAAGTACTTACAAGTATAAATTTAATATTCTTGCATGGTATGATATTTTCTAAAGCATTCCGGTAGATGCAAAGCAACCTTACATTTACTACATTCCCAGCTTGTTTCGCTTCGTTTTTTGTGTTTGTAACACACTTTACAGATCCTAGTTGGGTGTTCCTTACTAGGCGTTGCATCAATATGTTTGGGGAAATGAGCCCAATATTGTGCCTGTAAGCGCATTGTTGTTTGAATTTCTGCGGATTTCCCACGTCTTGTATAGGCGGGCAGCTGTACATATTTTAAGATTGCCTCGGCAATATATATTCTATAGTTTACGTAGGATTGTCTTCTTGGATCTTATAGTTGTTTTTTTTATTACATACGTATTATATAGGCCCATATCGGTCATATAACAAACATAAGAAACATGCCAACATTTGATCATTGAGGTCAATTCCCCCCATTCCTTTGTTGTAGTCAATTACGCAATTCGGTTTAAATTTCGTCCTATCTCGTTTGTCTGTCACTTCTGTCATTTCTACAGATGCGTGTTTCGTTGTCAACACATACACATCACGTTTGTCCTTCCACCTTACAGTTAATATTCTATTGCACGTTCTGCATAGATGTTCTCCTGGTTTTAATTTGCTTGTTGAAAGATCCTTCGGCATATTTTTCCTGTTATTACGCACGGTGCCGATAACATTTGTTTTTTGCTTGTGCAATTTTAGAAATAGAGCGGGTGAGGAATACCAATTGTCAATGTACAACGTGGATCCTTTATTTAAAACCGATTCTGCCAATTCCGTCACCACACCTTCTGATGCACTATCAATCGGGTCAATTTTATCTTCGCCAGTATATATTTTAAACTTGCCGCAGAATCCAGTACTTGCTTCACATAGTTTATATATTTTTATGCCAAACCTGGCTCGTTTTGATGGGTTAAATTGTTTATACATTAAGCGGCCTTTATATCGCATTAATGATTCATCAATACTTATATTTTTATCTGGTGTGTAAATATTATAAAATGTGTCGTTCCAATAATTAATGGTTGGTCTCATTTTGTGAAGGCGATCATTGTTGCAATCCGTTAGATTATTTGAGAAACGCAAACATCGTGATATTTGGGTAAATCTTTTCAGCGGCATTACTTTTGTAAATATGGGTGTTTCTATCACTTCCCGTTTAGACCAATGAATCTGTATATTTGGCTTTTTGATTTGCGCCATCCAAATACATAACGCATAATAGGCCAATATTTCATCTTTTACAACTGGGAACCAACCGTCATCCAGATTCCTTCTTCTCCCATCACTCATTATTTGTTCCGCGTAACGATTTATTTCCGTGACCATAACGTCTCACAAATTTTCGTCGAATATAATAAAAAATAAATCTAACAGTCCGTCATTCGTGCCTAATTGGTCTAAAACATAGTCTTTTACACCACAAGCCTCCGAGTATTCCCAAATTGTTGGCGTGTTATCACTTTCCTGCCAATTCCACTCAAGACTCACTTCAGGTCTGGGATTTTCCTCTTCATCACTGTCGCGTATAACTAACCTTCTTGCAGAATTCACTACTGGCACAATTACACTGCTGTCACTAGTATTTTCGTGACTGTCTGTAATTCTTCTATGATCTATCGATTGACAGCTTCAAACATTGGAAGCCTTTCCCTGGCTCTTACTCTCACGTGAAGTACAACTTGCGTTTTTAGAAGAGTCGCTTCTCTTCTTGTACATGTTGGAGGGGTTGGTAGAATTAAAAATGTATATGCAGAGATCACTTTGTGTAGGAAGCTGTTGGAAACGTGTGCACCTCGTATAAAGAATGGTACAAACTAAAGATGCGGAATAGAAAACTGAAGATCGACTGAGCGGTCTTGGTCTCGCCGCGTGCGCATGTTTATTTAACTTGGAGATATCATCTGTACCAAGAAGCAGCACTACGTTCTAGGTAGCACGTGCTCTACACGGGCACACACAATCCCATTCGAGATGTTCATACTTGGTCCAAAACTAAGGCCACGAATCGGACTCGTGATATTCATGTTCGGCCTAAAATGTCGAATACGAGTCAGGCTCGTGATATTCATGTTCGGCCTGAAATGTCGAGTACGAGTCAAACTCGTGATATTCATGTTTGGTCTGGAACTGAACAACGAGCCCGACTCGTGACATCCATGTTTGGCCTAGAATTTTGATCACGAGTCAGACGCGTCAAAATAGTGCAAGGGGTTAACGTCCGATAATCACCGCACGGACGCCAATCACTACCTTTTTTCGGCACGAGGTGTAGGGCCGATGACCGACAGCTCTTAGATCTTCGAGCTGTACCGTCCTTTACCATGACCTCGAATTCCTTTTTGGCAATCTGCAACTTGTCGGGGGCGAGGCGTCGAGGTTTGCATGCTACCGGAGGTCCGGAAGTTGTCCGGATGTAGTAACGTGTCGAATGCTTCGACGTCTGATGTCCTCCGGAAGGCCTAGTCACATCTGGAAATTCGGCGAGTATCGCGTGATATCGGCTGTTTCCAACGATGGACTTGACGCTTTCCGCACAGCACTACACTACCTGACCCTTGACCGCTAGCGTTGTCGTTTCGTCGACAAGTCGCTTATTTCCCAGATCCACCAATAGTCCGAAATGGCTTATGAAGTCGGTGCCAATTATCGGTGTTGTAACATCCGCGATTACGAAACGCCACGTAAAGTCTCTGCGGAGTTTCAAATCGAGATGAAAAGTAGCGTGTCCGTATATCGGAATTATAGTTCCGTTTGCTGCGAACAGTTCATACGGAGATCGTTTACGCGCACCACTCACACGCGATTTCAGGAAAACGCACAGGTTCGAATCCGTGTCGACCATAAACTTAGTTTTTGTCGTCCCGTCCGTTACGTATAAGCGGCTCGACGAGGGCGAAAAATGGCTTGCCGCCATTAACGATCGCACTGCACGTTTCCCGACGAAAATGTGCATGGGTCGCGACATTTTTTCGCGGACGCACCGAACACCCGATGGTACCGGCATTCGCCAGTACCCGCGTCACCGTCGCTTCGCCGGTCGGGTCGGGATCGCGATCGCGAGAAACGACACGAATTGCGTCTTTTTCGCGAAGACGATCGTCAGCGTTGACTTCTCGCGTCCCTTTCGACGTGTAACGCGGCAATTTCTCGCCGGAGTGCCGCGATCTCTTCTCTCCACCCGTCACTGGTGACAGGAGACGCAGCAGCCACCTGCGGTTTGCAGTTCACTCCCATGACGGCGTCGGCGAGGGTGGCCAGTTCAGAAAGGCTATTCTTTTGTCACGTGGTTAGAATTGCCTGCATATTAGTAGGCAAACGCCCTAACCACAAAGTCTTTAAAAAATCGTCCGACACTGCGTCACCCGCGAGGTTCTGTAGCCGGCGAAGAAAAACCGTCGGTCTCTGGTCGCCTAGTTCTTCGCCTTCCTGGAGCGTCCGTATTTTGTGCTCCTTCGAATCGGACAGTCGACGAATCAGCTCGGATTTTATTGTGTCATACATATTCACGGCCGGTGGATTGTTGATTATGTCGATCACTACGACGGCGTACTTATTGTCAAGGTTTGCACTGACGTAGTGATATTTGGTGTGGCGTCCTGCGTAATTCCCGACAGGACGAATTGCGATTCGAGTTATCGGAACCATGTAGTCGGGTTCTTCTCCCAAAACGGAGGAATTCGGACGGCAATTCGAGCCACCACGGGAGAAAGGCCGATATCATGACCTTCGGACTCGCCACCCGGCGTACTTGCTGTGGTGCTCTCCATAATCGCGGCACCAGTTTACCACTTCACAACCACAAACGACTGTGTCGCGAAATTTAAAAAAGAAATACAAAAACTGCGATTCGCGCGGTTTGACTGTTACGCGACACTTGTCGATCACGTCGGTGTTACCACTTTAGTGGTAGTGGTAGTTTTATTTCCGAAGTTACTTTTTGCATATGCACGATGTTTCGGGCGGGCGCTTCTCGATCGACTGTTTCTTAAAAATATTTTCCTCGCCCTTTTAAGCGATTACTCGCTCCTTCGTCCCGACCAATCCCGTAACAGATTTCATTTGCTGTTTTCCCGGGATCGGTCGAGCTGTAAGGGCCCCGTCGTCACAGTGACGGGACGTCGCCAGGCTCAAGGGCATCTTGGTGAAAACATAAATACAGTATCCGAAAAAAGTATCCATACACTGTGATGCGTTTCAGTTTAGACAGTAATAATACTATTTATAATGGGTGAAGTAAAAAGTTCTGAGCGTTTTTTCTCTTTATTTTGATGATAAAATTAACAAACTTAGAATTTTAGGAATTAAATCAAATAAGCGCCGTTTTGTTCAATAACTTTTTCCCATTTTGAAGGCAATTTCATAATTCCGCGATTGAAGAAATCTTCGTCCCTATTGTTAAAAAACTCGACCAGCTCACTTTCACAAGCCTCTCTTGAGGCCAGTTTTTTGCCATCAAGAAAATTTTGTAAATATTTAAAAAGATAATAATCGCTTGGTGCCAGGTCTGGGCTATACGGCGGGTGCGATATAACCTCCCATCCAAGCTCTCGGAGCTTCTGGGGTGTCGTTAAAGATGTTTGCGGCCTGGCGTTGTCTTGATGGAAGACAACACCCTTCCGATTGGACAATTCTGGTCGCTTCTCGTCGATCGCCTGCTTCAATCTGGTCAGTTTTTCACAATATAGGCCCGAATTGAGTGACTGGCCCGATGGGAACAGCTCATAGTGCAGGATTCCCTTCCAATCCCACCAAACACATAGCAAAACCTTCTTGGTCGTTAATGCGGGCTTGGCTATCGTTTGGGCCGTCTCACCGCGCTTGGACCACGATCTTTTTCGCCTGTCATTCTCGTATGTGACCCATTTTTCATCGCCAGTCACCATCCGCTTCAAAAATGGGTCCATTTCGTGACGCTTCAGCAAAGAATCGCAGGCATCAACTCGCTCCAAAAGGTTCTTTTGCGTCAGTTCGTGTGGCACCCATATATCGAGCTTCTTTTTGAGACCAGCCTTATGCAAATGGTTCCAAACGGTTTTCTGGCTAATCTTCAGTTCCTGGGCAATGGAATAAGTGCTCGCATGCCGGTCTGACTCGACGATTTCCATGATTTTATCGACATTTTCAACGATAGGCCTACCAGAACGTGTCTCATCTTCGACGTCCATATTACCAGAACGGAAGCTTTGGAACCACCGCTTTGCTGTTGCATTCGATACTGTTTTGGGTCCATAAACAGCACAAATTTTTTTGGCTGCCTGCTCGGCTTTTTCCCCTTGATCGTAGTGGTATTGTAGAATGTATCGAATCTTCTCTTTCGTTACCTCCATTTTGATACGCTCTAACAAACAACTGGCTTCACAAAACAAAAGACTGTCAGAGAACTTTTTTTAAAGCGTTATGTTGCCTTTAAGTCACAGTATAGAATGACATGATGCAACGTATACATTGTGAGATATGGCTCACTAAAGCCATCTAACAAAAAACGCTCAAAACTTTTTACTTCACCCATTATAATACGAATGAAAAAATCAAACACGTAGAGACGTAGCGAATTAACCCAGCATTAAAATGATATGTATTTTATTAAGATGTAAACAACAATTATAAGATACAAAACAATGTTCTTTCATACGAAGATAAATCGGTGGAAAAAAAGTATCCATACATTAAATTCATTCGAGTAAATAAATGGTATTTATAATAATTAATATTTTGTAGGGTATCCCTTATTATCTATAATTGCCTGTAAACGTCTGGGCATAGATGCAACTAAATTACTTATTATATTTTCTTGTATTTTGTTCCACTCTTCCGATAATGTGTTTTTTAATCTAATTTTATTTGAAATTGAATATTTTTGTACACGGCGTTTTAATTCTCCCCATATATGCTCGATTGGGTTAATGTCGGGAGATTGTGGAAGGGTTTCCAAGACATGTGGTGTGTTGTATAACAACCATTCTCTAATCATATGGGATTTATGTTTGGGGTCGTTATCTTGTTGAAACCAGTAACAATCTAAAAGACCCAGTTTTTCGGCACTTTGTTTTAAATTCAATTTAAGAATATTTAAGTATTTATATTTGTCCATTATTCCGTCTATAAAATGTAAATTCCCTAACCCATTTGCACACATGCAGCCCCAGACCATGATGCTACCACCACCATGCTTTACCGTGGATCTGATATTTGTACTCTTTAACGCTTCTCCTTTCTTCCTCCATACTAATTTTCTTCCGCCAGAACTCCAGTTATTAAATTTGCTCTCATCTGAGAAAACTACTTTTTTCCAAAAATCTAATGGCTGATGAATATAAGTTTTTGCAAATTTTAGTCTTTCCTCTGTTTATCTTACTGATGTAAGGCTTTCTCCTGGCTACTCGTGCAGAATACCCCGTTTCCCTCAGTTTATTGGATACTGTTTTTGAACAAACTTTTTTTCCACTGGCCAATTCTAATTTTGCTGCAATTTTAGGTGCACTTTTGAATGGATTTTCTCTGACCTTTCGCACAATAAATCTTTCATCCCTGTCACTTAGTTTAGTCGGCCTTCCAGAACGTCGTTTATTTTTTACTAGTCCTGTATCTCTATATTTGTTAACACTTTACCGACCGCTAGCGATTCAACAGCATACGCACGCACGTCCGACCGGCCGCTCAGCCACGGATTCTCCCTGGCACCTGCTCTGTTTCGGTTTAGACTGTCGCGCGGGAGTGTCTGTCCGTTTCGTATGCTCAAATAAAATTGTCTGCCTTCTGTTATTATAGGATAATTAGATTTAATAAAATCTTTTATTTTAATGATATTAATGCTAAAGTACATTTATTTTATGTATTACAGTGGTTACTACAAATAAGAAATAGTTAATATTTTTTTAAAGCATGATATCGTTGAAAGCAGTTGCCTTTATGTAGTGGAACTTCGCAAAATTTGCAAACAAAACAAGTTCTACTTCGTTTTTTATGAAATGCACAAACTCTACATTGTCTTTGGGGTTTTAAACTTCGACCACCGGTCACTATATTTATAAGTTTATGTTTCCCCAAATTCCATAGTCTTCCGGGATGGTCTAATCTGGATGCTCTTCTTGTTGGTTCAGGACTAGCTTGGTTGTCATCGTGTTCCGTACAATTAGTTTCACTATCTTCCGTCCACGAAATTGCCACTTTGTGCAGAAAATTCTTATACATAATATTTTTTCCATTTAGAACCGTGTATGCTTTGAATGAATTAAACAGTGCAGAGTTGATGAAAAACATTACAACCCGTTTTGTCAATTTTTTTGTTTTTCGGAAAATGGAATAATACGCGAGATATTGGTCCGCGCGATCTACGCCCTTCATATATTTATTATAATTTATGATGGAATTAGGCTTTTGTATTGGGGCTGTTGATATTTTGCTTCTGCTTGCGGATTACATCAATTGTGCAGAATCTATGGTAGAGATCATATTCACATTTCTTCTGCCGTTATGCCACACTTCTAATAAAATTTGACGATTCCTGCGAAATTCGTACTGTCCTCTTGAAAGTCGTAACATTTGTAGTGATCGAGGAAGACCTCTATTTTTGCGAATGGTTTCACACACTCGCACTTTATTTTTTAGGAGAATTTGAGCCATTTTTACACTATTGTAATAATTGTCTTGATAAATCTGGTGCCATATGTTTTTATATGGTTCAATAACCGTTAAAACCGTGTCTTCTAATTTGTTTCCATCAGCAGCATAAACGTGAAAGTTATATATGTAACCTGTGACAGCTTCACACAGCACTCTCACGAGTGTTCCGTGTTTCGTTATTTTTGCAGGATTATACGTTCTAATCGATAGTCTGCCTCTCCACGGAATTCATACATTCATCAAAAGATAATTGTTGGCAGGGTTTATACACGTCATTAAATTTTCGCCGTAAATAATCGATGACTGGCTGGATTTTAGCAAGCCTATGTGAATTGTGAGGTATGTTGTTATTGTTGCAAAAATGCGAGCTTTGCATTATTTGCACAAATCTGTTTCTGCTCATTACTTGTGAGAAGAATGGAGTTTCTATAATGCGATCAGTGGACCAATAATCGTAGAGAACGTCTTTTTTGATTTGTCCTATTAGAACTATTAGCCCTAAAAACTTCTTCATCTCCGGTACCGTGATATCAGTCCATTTTTTTGTTCTTGATGGAATTTGATATTTTTCCATGATCTGGTAATGATACCTATTGGACTCCCTCACCAAGTGCTCGAAAAAATCGTTTCCAATAAATAAATTCACACTATCCATCACATTTTCAGGAGAACTTGGCATAATTTTTATGCCAGGGCTGCCTTCGAACGGTTCCAAAATTATTGCTTCGTCGTTCGTCGACATTTCTCATCGTTATCTTCAACGTTATTTGCATCGTCTTCGATGGTACTTATTTCGTTGTCTTCTGAATCACTATAGCTTAGTGGCAATATAGAACTTCGTTTCCGAAATACTATATCGCTACCATCACTTTCGCCACCATTATCACTCCCTGAATCACTGTCAGGATAATCGGATAAATTATCTAAATAAAACTCTCCGTTACCATTTTTATCGTTCATTGTGAACGGTAAATTTTTCAAAACGGTATGACAATGTGGGAAGTTACAAAGCAACGCAACTAACGAAACTGAGCAACGTACCTCAATACTAAATAACAAATGATTGTTCATATAATAATAATGACTGTCTATCGCCATGACAACCAATTAATAGGCTATGGGTTGGTGAACGTCGGCGACAAAAGCCGATTAATAGGCTATCGATCGGTAAGCGTTGGTGGCAAAAAGCCGATTAATCGGCGGGCGGTCGGTAATGTGTCAATAATATATTGGACACTAGCATGACTCCTTCTAACTATTAGTCCAATTTGCCGAAGCTACTTTTCGCTTTTCCAAAGCTCAATTATAATATTTCGCTCCACTACCGTAGTTTCTTTGCTCTTTGTACTCATTTTGGTAACAGTCAAGAACTCATTGACAAAATATCGTCAATAATAAGTGACATAAGATGGGATGTTATGAATTGAAACAGATATAGGTCGGGATTTCCCTTAGTTTAAGCTTTTAGTTAACAATTTTCCGATAGATGACAGCTGTATGGATACTTTTTTCCTACCGATTTATCTTCCTATGAAAGAACATTGTTTTGTATCTCATAATTTTTGTTTAAATCTTAATAAAATACATATCATTTTAATGCTGGGTTAATTCGCTACGTCTCTACGTGTTTGACTTTTTCATTCGTATTATATAAATAGTATTATTACTGTCTAAACTGAAACGCATCACAGTGTATGGATACTTTTTTCGGATGCTGTATGTGGCGACGCGCTGTCGCGTTTTCGATGCGACGTGCCCGCTCCACGTCGCCACCACACTTTGTAGCGATCTCTGCTCATTATTGTAGGATCGTGGAAAAGGAAAGAGAGACGCCTGGTAACCCATCCAAGCGACGTACTCCGGCCGGCGTTGCTTAGCGTCGATGATCGCTTGGGTCGGCGCGGAACCACTGTGCCAGCGACCTCTCCCTAGTGTCAATTCCTATTCACGTCCTCTTAAAGTTCTTTTATTAGGAGGGCACACCGCCCCGATCCCACACTCGGCCGTCCTGAGAACGACATTTGCCCTCAAATGTCGGCAACTTCGCATTCTTTAATCGACTGTTATCGGCGCCGCATCCTCGTTCGTCACTTGTTTTGAACGTCCACATTATCTTGCAAAAAATGTCGCTTCGCAATAATTCATTTTGCTCCAATATTCATCAATTGATAATTTCTTATTGCTAGACATTGGTAAGCAAACAGCGATAAAACGATATAGTTCGCCTTTCTCTGTCCCAGCTTCAGGATTACTGTTATTTATTCGTCTCCATTGATTATTTATTTTTTCAACAATGAAATCTATCAATTCCTCAGATACGAATAATTCGAAAAATTGCAAAATTTTCGAAGAATCAGTGTTTAGCACGTAACAAAATTTATTTTAAACTTTGCACAAATAGAGAAGTAGTACCGAAAGTAACTTCCTGTCGACGAAAGCGGTGAGGGTAAGAGATACTTCGTAACGATAATTAAGCGAGAAAACGAGTACGTGTAATACGAGCAAGCCAGAGCAAGTGAACTGAGAGAGAAAGGGAAAAGAGGGGACTTTTATGAAATCGGGAAAGGAGATGGGAGTGAGGATTGAGGAAACGGTTTGGAAGATTCGGGAAGGAGAGAGTCGGTTAGGAACCGGTAGGGAGTGACAAGGAGGTAGGCGTAGAGAGGGATGGAAAGAAAACAGTGATAGGCGATAGGACAGCGAGTAGAAGAGAATAGGAGGGAAATTTAACGGTATCGCGAACAATCAGATATGCCTGTTTGAATTCCCGATTGTTGTGTTGTAAAATCATGAATGGTGTCCCTACAATTTTGAGACGTCCATCTGATATCTTCCAGATTGATGCTTTGTAAATTAACGTCTTCAGTTTCATCAGATTCCGATGTACTAAGTAAATTTAATCGCCTTTTTTTACGAAGTAGAGCGTTTATGTAAGATTCGGTTTCATCATAGCTATCCGAATCAGACTCGCTCACCTGTTTCCGTTGTTTTCTACTATTATATGCCATTTTAACCAGTTAACTGTGGCTCTCTCTTTGCAGAGCGCGCACAGTGTGTGTCGCGGTAATCAAGCAATGACGGGTATAGTCGTCAAACGCAGAGTAAGTGGCGCTGTTGAAATATTAGGTTAAAAAGACGACTTCATTTTAAAGAATGAACAATTTTATTAGTAATATGTACACAGTCGCTTAACACGTTCGCGGACACAACGCATGTGTGTTGATTGGGCGTATCTCAATCCCGCGCCCATGGGGGCCGTGTAGTTATGCCCTTAGTGGCTACGTCTTGCACGTTAAAGAAATTTTCGACTCTCCTCCCAGTTGCACCTATGTAAAGCTTTCCGCATGAGCAGGGTATTTTGTATACGCCCGGACAGCTTAAGGCAGGGTTAGGGTCCTTGGCGGAGGTCAGAATTTGACTCACCTTTTGAGCCGGTTGGAAAAAGGTTTTTATGTTATATTTCCTGAAGATCCGTGAAATCCTGTCGGTGGTGCCTTGTAAGTGTTACGAGCCGGGCGAGTGGCAGAACGAGACCGAATGCGTTAATACAATTTTTATTGCGAGAACTAAGGATTGCAACGAATTGAGAAATAATATCCAGGGAATTATATCCGGGGACCGGACTAACCTATAGGCTAACTATAGGGTCGCCGTATGCCCGTTAATAACGAAAAACCTCGCGGTACTTTCGCGCTAGTATAGCGGATCAGTCCCGTACCAAAGGATACGGGGGTACCGCCACTAACTAGTAGTAGGGAAATCTCCGGGGACCGGACTAATCTATAGCCGAACTATAGAGTCGCCGTATGCCCGTTAATAACGAAAAACCTTGCGGTATTTTCGCGCTAGTATAGCAGATCAGTCCCGTACAAAAGGATACGGGGGTACTGCCACTGGCTAGTAGTGGGGAATGGAAATTGTTGCAACTCGTAGACTCTTTCTCTTCTAACGAAACACCCGTAACTTTAATTTTAAAAATCTTATTCACCCCGAGCGGTAAGAGTGAATAAGGGAGATCGTTGCTCTGTTACATGAAGATTAAAGGAAGTAAATTGAAATAACTAGCAAGGAGAGTGCAAGGTCTTCTGGACAGGGATTTAGTTCAAATTTTGTAGGATGGTAGATTTAGTTTCCCTGTTGATGAAGATATATGGTTATAGGGGCCACTACTCAATAATTTTTTAGATATTTACAATTGAATGCAATTCACTCTTTAAATTCTGTTCTGTAGCACACGATTACACGTAATGGGTTTAGCGTAGCAGCAACGGGTCGGTGTTTCGCGTCGTAGGAGCCGGGTTCGAGTCCGTGGAGGGTCAAGTAACATTTTTTTTTTATGTCTATTTTTACATATAAAGATACATAATGGAGTTTAAATAAATTGGAAATGAAATGTCTTTTATGACTAGAAACCTTATAAGAGTTTTATTTGTCTTTATCATTCGTATAAGTACAGAATAATATTTAGTACAAAACAATAAAAGCATTTCGCAAGAAGAACAGGAGAAAAACCCTTTAACTGCCAGTTAATCGTGCCTGGAAACAATAAATTGTGAAAGGAAACAATAAATCAAACATTTATCAGATTAACAGAATTAGTATAAAAATACGACTAGCTTCTTACCCCTCATTGTCCGTACAATGGTGAAACTTGTCATAAAAGCAAATGAAACATAATTTCGAGAAGCACAGAATTGCGCATCGAATTAGTGCAGTATTGTTGCATAGGCATCTGCTGCTTTGTATTTTTTCCGGAAAGCAGACTTCGTTGACGTTTTCAAATACCTCTCTTTCCGTCGACAAGCCTGATGCAAACCAGGCGTACTTTAACATGGGCACGAAAATTGGTGCACACAACTGGTTGTGGATGAGCGAATGTAATTTAATAGCATCTTCCGTGGTTGATATTTCTCGCTCAGGCTCCACTACTGACAGGTGATAGCAGTTCTGGATTTTTTTTAGGAAGTTTTTCACTTGACGATTCACTTGACAAGTGACGATTTCATTTGTCGCCTTCATCGGTTAAAACCAAAAGACTGCTTATTCTGTACTTATACGAATGATAATGACAAATAAATCTCTTATACGGTTTCTAGTCATTAAAGACATTTCATTTACAATTTATTTTAACTCCATTATGTATCTTTATGTGTAAAAATAGACATAAAAAAAAAAATGTTACTGACCCTCCACGGACTCGAACCTCGGCTCCTACGACGCGAAACACCGACCCGTTGCTGCTACGCTAAACCCATTACGTGTAATCGTTTGCTACAGAACTGAATTTAACGAGTGAATTGCATCTTCAAGTGCAAATATCTAAAAAATTATTGAGCAGTGGCCCCTATAACCATATATCTTCATCAACAGGGAAAGTAAATCTACCATCCTACAAAATTTGAACTAAATCCGTGTCCAGAAGACCTTGCACTCTCCTTGTAAGACGTTTGAAATGTTACAATGTGAATGTAAACGTATATTCAAAGTTATAATCAATAATGGTCCAATATGCAATTACAATAGATGAATCTTAAATTTAACTTAGCCGAAATTCACGCGTCGGTTCGCTCAAGCGAATGCGAAAGTCGTGACTTTTAAGTTTCTGTACCCTAAGTAACAGCGTCACGTTCTACAGAATACTGGACCCCAGGAGTCAAAAAATGCCTCGCTTATATAGGGCTCGGTTTTTGAAAAACTGGGGCAAAATGAGTGGAGGTGGTAGGACTCTGGAAGGGATATTAGGGGACCAAGGCAGCATGGAATATGTCGTGCCAGGATTGTAGGGGATCGTGGTTTGTTTATGCTAGTTGCTCGGACAATGATCGTGTACAGCGAGACCCTTTCGGTTTACATCTCTACGTAAATTGTCTAACGGTCGACTGGTATCAAATGAAAAATAAAGGTTCAGGGCCGCATGAAATAAAAGTTTTTAGGGCCGTATGTAACATAAGTAAGGTAGGAAAGCTAGGGATGTAGGAGAAGGGAATGGTTCCTTGGATTGAAAAGGTTTATGGTTGTCTGTTAATTTATTTATTGTGCGCTTGATCTGGTATGGACTGGAACCGTTGTTGATTAGGGCAGTCTTGACGTGATGGAGCTCTTCTTCAAGTGCGGTGGGTTGTGAAATGGCAATTGCTCTGGTGACCAGCGACGAAATGACAGAGGATTTTTGGGATGGATGATGATGTGAGGATGCCTGAAGGTATCTGTTGGTATACGTGTGTTTGCGATACACCTTGTGTCCTAAGGTGCCACCCGGGTTTCTGGAGACCAGGACATCAAGGAAAGGGATCTGTTTCTCGTGTTCAATTTCTACTGTGAAATTGATGTTAGGGTGTAGGGAGTTTAGGTATGCCAGGAAGGAATCTATGGTTTCTTTCCCATGTCTCCATACTACGAAGGTGTCATCTACGTAGCGAAACCAGGTCTTGGGCTTAAGAGGAGCATCTTTAAGTATTATGGTTTCTAAGTGTTCCATAAAGATGTCAGCCACTACTGATGAGACGCGAGAGCCCATGGTTGCTCCTGTCTCCTGCTTGTAGCATTCCCCTTGGAAGAAGAAGTAGGTGGAGGTGAGGCAGTGTTCTATGAGAGGGATACGGTTTGGAGGGACTAGGTTGGTTTTTCGTATGATGTTGAGGGTTTCTGGGATAGGTATGCTGGTGAACAGGGATTCAATATCAAAGCTGACAAGAATGTCCTGGGGTTGAATTGTGAGGCTCTTGATTTTGTTGACAAAATCCAACGAGTTTTTGATGTGGTGTTCGGTGTTACCTGTTAGAGGTTGGAGGATGTTGCTGAGGTATTTGGCTACTTTGTGAGTAGGGGAATTGATGGCGCTCACAATCGGGCGTGAAGGAATGTTTTGTTTGGGGATCTTAGGGAAACCGTAAAGTTTTGGAGGCTGAGGTTCTGAAGTGGTGAGGGATTCGGAAAGTTCAGGAGAGAGGTTGGCTTCTTTGATTAGACTGGATGTTTTTTTGGAGATGCTGGCTGTGGGATCCTTTTTAGTTTGGAATAGGTGGTAGTGTTGAGGAGTTCGAGGATTTTGTTGTCATAGTCCTTGTGGTACATGACGACAGTGGAATTGCCTTTGTCTGCGGGAGTGTTCAGAATGTGTTTGTTTTTTCGGAGGTTGGTAAAGGCTCGATGTTCTTGTTTGGAAATGTTTTGAACTGGTGGTTTGGCATTTTTGAGGGCATTGGCTGTGAGTCTCCGGACTTCACTGACCGCCTCAGAAGGAAGGCGAAAAATGTCATTCTCAACTTGGCTGATTACACTGTCCAACAAATTTGAAGGTGATTTCTGTTTTCCTATAGCCACTATATAATTCTTATAGAGTTCGTCGTCCTGAACACGAATCCGGCAACCAAATTTCTGGATCACCCTCTGTTTTCGAAAAAAATCAGCATTTGTAAAAACGGTCGTTTTCGGTAAAGAAGCTGGTATTACGTGAAAACTAAGAAACGTAGGTTGTTGTTCTTGGTCTCAAAAAATAGAGGAGTGTTTCCCGAGTATGTATGTATAAGCAGTTTTAATATTCCGTATTAGTTAATAGCAGTAAATCACTGTCAAAGTTCAAAAACGAGCGGATTCGCGAATTTTTTACGCATTCACTTTCCATTTTCACGTAGAGGACTGTTGCTAGCGCAAATTTACTGTACACCATTGGATTCTACGTACATTTCTGAATAAAAAACTATCAGCGAAAAATGTCATAACTGTTTTCGTTTCGGCTCAATTTAATAAAATATCCATCGGGAGCGTGTTCCGACCGTTTTGCCGCTACGACGCCATCGCTGCCTTTGGGCGCCGTAGCTACGCGTAATACTTTCGCGGGCCCCGCGCATCGATACATTCCGTTGAGGTAGAATTCTCTACCCCTTTACTAAAGTGTAAGGTCATACTTATTTATATTTTTTTTTTTTTTTTTTTATAGAGGGGAAATGCTTTACGCATACCCGCAAATGTCTTAGTTTGCGGATAGTATGGGACTCCGTAGGCATATTGTTTTCGTATACCCACTAAAACCCCTCTCTACTTTACTCTGCTTTGCTCTTTAATTTAACTAATCAAACAATACTCGCTTCAAACAATGAATAAGAATTATTTTATACGGGCTATTATTCAATGATATATTAATACCGCTTATTATTCAATGAATAAGAATTATTTTATATGTGCGCGATAAATCTTATCATCATTATTTTCATAAATATTAAACAAAAGGAAAAAATCAAAGGGGAAAATGTTGTAGTATATTTGGTAGGAATAGGATAGCGAAATTTTCTTTATTTTTTTTCCACACTATCCGCAAACTAAGACATTTGCGAGTGTGCGTAAAGCATTACCCCTCTATAAAAAAAAAAAAAAAAAAAAATATAAATAAGTATGACCTTACACTTTAGTAAAGGGGTAGAGAATTCTACCTCAACGGAATGTATCGATGCGCGGGGCCCGCGAAAGTATTACGCGTAGCTACGGCGCCCAAAGGCAGCGATGGCGTCGTAGCGGCAAAACGGTCGGAACACGCTCCCGATGGATATTTTCTTAAATTGAGCCGAAACGAAAACAGTTATGACATTTTTCGCTGATAGTTTTTTATTCAGAAATGTACGTAGAATCCAATGGTGTACAGTAAATTTGTGCTAGCAACAGTCCTCTACGTGAAAATGGAAAGTGAATGCGTAAAAAATTCGCGAATTCGCTCGTTTTTGAACTTTGACAGTGATTTACTGCTATTAACTAATACGGAATATTATAACTGCTTATACATACATACTCGGGCAACACTCCTCTATTTTTTGAGACCAAGAACAACAACCTGCGTTTCTTAGTTTTCACGTAATACCAGCTTCTTTACCGAAAACGACCGTTTTTACAAATGCTGATTTTTTTCGAAAACAGAGGGTGATCCAGAAATTTGGTTGCCGGATTCGTGTTCAGGACGACGAACTCTATAAGAATTATATAGTGGCTATAGGAAAACAGAAATCACCTTCAAATTTGTTGGACAGTGTTATCAGTTCAGTTGGAATGTGTCGGGGAGTGAGTGCAAACTTGTGTCCTTTAGAAAGAACGGTTAGTGTGTCTGTGGACAGTAGTTCCTCCGTTAGGTTTTTGACGGTTTCTGTCATGGGAGAGGGCTGGGGTTTAGGAGGTAGGAGTTTTAGGAGTTTTACTTTCTGCTTGCTAGTCCTGATCTCGCGGGTCTTAGCAGCTTGTTCGAAGGAGACTCGGTCGATTTTTGACCACAGGTGGTGAGAGATTGAAGTGAAAAGAAAAAGGTGAAGGGAGAGGAGTTTTCTGGATAGGGTATCAAGGAGCTTTTGTGTGGCCTGGATGCGCTCCCGGACCAGTGCATGGCTGGTCCGTATGAGGATATTTCGGGATTTCGCGGAGTCGATGGGGTTCTTGATTTGAAGGAATTTTGGGACGATCTTGTTGTCCCGGCATCGTTTTAGGAAAGTTAGGGTGCTAAGATGTTGTTGCAAGGTGTTCCTAGTTTTGCAGAAAGAGTTAACTTTCTGAAGAATGGCCTCCCCGTAGAGTTGCCGAATAATACTTTTCAGGCTTTCGTAGGAACTCTGATGAAGCCAACTGCAATGTTGGCGAAACGTCGGATTCTTTCCAACTCTCAACGCGGCTCCAACCTGGAAGCCATGTCTAATGATTACCAATTTGGCCGCGAAAGCCTCAAACCCTAGTAGCACAAAAATATTAGTTTAAGATTTTTTTTAAACATGGGAAAAATATTTTTTAAGCCACACTTTTTAATATGAAAAAAATTTAATTCTAAATATTGTACATATATACAAAAAATGTATAGTGTATGTTCACAAAGTATTAATTAAATATTCGGAGAATATAAAATAGATATTTGAAAAATATACAATAGATCTTTGCAAAATATGTAATAATAATAATAATAAGTTTATTTTCTGCCTCCCGACCATGAAAAGTGGACTCGGTTTACATTTATTTTCCTACTTGAAAACTAACTTTCACACATTCACTCCGATTTCAACAGTCTACCAGCATCCTTCTCACTTACTAATCGCTACTTCTTTGGTTCTCTAGCTTCCTTTTCTGTTTCATTTTTCTTTCTAGTGCCCTCAACCACTCTATCTTCCTTTCACTTCTCTTCTCGCTTACTATTTCCTCAATGCTTAGGCCCCTTTCCATTTCTGTGCACTCCCTTACCATGTGCTCTAAATTGCCAAACACTCCCCCGCACAGCTCGCACTGCCTCTCTTCCTCACATTCCCAGTATCTGTTCCACCTCTCTAATGACCCACACCTCGCCTGCGCTACTAATCTTTGGTCCCCATCCTTCCCTTCTCCTCTTAAATATTCCGGGATCAGTGTTGTCACTATGTACCTGTATCTTGGATTATATTTTGAGGTTTGTACATTATTGTATTGCACTTGCTGCTGGACCTCGAGGTCCCTCCTTCTTAGCTCTTCCGTTATGTCCTCCCCCATCTCCCTCCTTATTTGTGCGCCTGTTGCACCCATTCCGTTTCTGTTTATGTATCGTTGTCTTTCCTCACTACTTTTTGTTTTTATCTTTCCTTCTTCTTTTTCCTTCAAACATTCTTTCACCAGCTTTCTACCCTCTCCTTCTCTTACCGCATTCTCAAATTTCCATGCCCTCTTCCCTGCTCTTATCCTGACCTTTTCTCTCTTCGTCTCCTCTAGGACAATATATTCCGGTGTCTGCCTTTCCAATCCTAGCGTCCATTTTAGGTATTTTATTTCCACTCTTTCTACCTCCTTCACTTCTTCGTAGCCCCATAGCTCTGCTCCGTAGAGCAAGATTCCCATCACCAAGGTGTCAAACAGGAACATCATCATACCGTAATTGTCTTTGAACTTTCTCTCCCCTATTCCCCATGTTTGGTTCAGCACCACGTTTGCTTTTTTTACCCTCTCCCTTAGATGTTTTGAAAGGTTTTCGTTCTCCTGGAATATCACCCCTAGATATGTGAACTCCTTCACCGTCTCGATTTTCCTCCCTTTCCAGCTCCACTTTACCTTTTTTCTTCTTCCCCCTCCTTTCCGGAATTCTATTATTTTGGACTTTTCAGTATTCAGATCCAACTGCTTATCGTCTAAATATGCTTCCAGGCTCCTCATCATTTTTCGCAGCTCCATCTCCTCTTTTGCCACCAGAACCACGTCATCTGCGTACGCCAGCGTCCAGAATTTCTCTTCTCGCACTCTTATTCCTCCCGTCCGGTTGCCTCTTAACGTTTCCTCCATGTCAGCGATATATATTGCAAACAGGGTTGGACTCAGGGGACAGCCCTGCCTTAACCCGTCCCTTGTCCAAAATTCCTCCGTCTCTTCCCCGTTGACCCTGACGACACTTCTGGTTTCCTGATAAATTTCTTTTATCCTTTCCGTTAGCCCCTTCGTTATTCCATGCTTCTCAATCTGCTCCCACAGTTTGTCTCTCTTTACAGAGTCGAATGCCGCTCTGATATCTACGAAGAAAGCATGCAACTTCCCCTTCTTCCTCCTCAATTTCTTCTCTGTTACGTGCTGCAGAACGTACGCGTTGTCTATTGCCCCCTGCATCTCCTGAAGCCAGCCTGAGATTCCGGCAGCACCTTCTTCCTCTCTACTTCCTCTCTCAGTCTTTCGCTTATTACAGCAGCGTATATCTTGTACGCTGTACAAAGGAGACTTATCCCTCTATAATTTGCCGGGTCCTCCTTGCTGTCTTTCTTATGCAGTGTTACTATGCAGGCCTTCTGCCAATCTGTTGGTAATCCCTTTCCTCCCACACATTCTTTATCAGTTCCTTTAATTTCCTCCTTGTACTTCCCTCGCTGTACATCCAGGCTTCGTTCTGTATGCCCTCTCCTGCGGCTGCCTTTCTTTTTTTAACCGTCTGATCTGCTCCTCAATTTCTGCCTCTATGATTTCGTTAGCTTCGTCTGCCTCCTCTACTTTTTCTCTCCCTTCTCCTCTTATTCTTTCGTCAGAGCCATCCAACATTCCCTTAAAGTGCTCTCTCCACTCTTCCTTGCTTCTTTTATTTCCTTTTATTGCCGATTTCCTTCTCTCCTTGTGATGTAAGCCCAAATTTGCCCTTCCGTTTTTGCCTTCTTTAACTCTGCTAACTCCTCCTGTTTCTTTTTTTCTTTTTTGACTTCACACAATTTCCTAAATTCTACCCTTTCCCTCACATACTTGCACCTCTCAATTTTTCCGGCCCTCCATTTCTTGTAATATCTCTTCACCCGTCTCTTCCTTCTACTGCATTCCCCATCCCACCAGTTTTCTTGTCCTATTCTCCATTTTTTGATCTTTACTTTTCTCTTCTTCTCCTTTTCCGTCACCACTTTCTTCACTTGCTCCCATATTTTCTTGGGGTCTTCCTTTTCCTCGTACACTATCACCTTTGTGGCTTCTTTGAATTTACTTATCGTGTCCTCATTCCAACAGGTTACCTCCTGTTAAAATAATTACGTCCATCTCCTATATTAAATTACTTTATTTTAATTTATACAATGTCTACACTATGCGAAAACGAAACTCTCACTCCACGTTCTTTCTTTTTCTCCGTTTCACTCGTCTGCCATAGATGACGCTTCCATCGTTACCGGGAGAATAAGACATTTTAAATTTACTTATTTCAACACCTCCCTTACCCTCTTTCCCTCTTCTACAGTCTCTCTCCCCTTGATGGCTTTTACCTTCAGTTTCAGCGGCTGATGGTCTGATTCTACTCTGTCTTCTATGTGTAGTTCCTTCGCTTTTTCCCGAGCTACATTGTTGACTACTATGTAGTCAATGACCGAAGCACCTCTTCCACTTACATACGTATATTCCCCTTCCTCATCTCCCTTCATGTTCCTATTCAAGATGTATAACCCTCCTTCCTCCGTCCATCTTAACAGCTTTTCTCCTTCTCCATTTTTGACTTCATCCTTAGATTTCCTGTTCTCCCATTCCATCTCTTCCTCTCCTACGTACATGCCTCCTTGATTCCCTACTCTAGCATTGAAGTCCCCCCCCCCCCCCCCCCACAATCATTACTTCTCCTCGTATCTGTTCCTGCTCCCTTAACAGTACCGTTGTTATTTTATTCAGGTCTCTATTACTATATATTGTCCATATATTCCACGGCTCTTCCTCCACTTCTATCTTCAGTCCTAGTATCCCTTCTGTGCCACTATCCGCTTCTATTGTACTAGCTTCCAACCTTCCCTAACTCCTATCAGGATTCCCCCCACGGCTCTTCCCCTCATCTTATCCTTTTTCGCAGCTTGGTTCTTCCATACATATCCCCCCGGTAGTTTTGCTTCCAACATCCCCCATGTTTTTTCCTCTACCCTTCCCTCTTCCCTCTACCCGCGGTGTACGCTCCATCCTTTCCCCTATTAGCCTGCCTTCCTCTACCTTCGCCATTCCCTGACTCATTCTTAATTTACTATGCCTTACTGTCTTCTTAGCTATTTCCTACTTTATCTTACCCTTTAACGCCTTTACTTAATACCCCTTGTTCGGTTTCAACCTTAAACCTTAACAGATTGAAGACGCCTTTTAAATTTATTTGATTAACTTTCACAGAGCTGTCTTTTTCATGGAATTTCTTAATTACATTTCAAATCCGATGCCCAGTACGCAGTTCGTCTTCAATGTGTTAAGGACCTTTCAAAAGGTTTATTGCACGAGCAGACCCATGGCTATTTTTGAAAAGAAACAATTTTAATTTTCAACGAGTCCTTTTCCGGGAACTCGACCGGACCCATCTGCTGTTTAGACATTTAGAAATTTAATCTTTCATTTCAATACCATAGCCGTGCAATAAACCTTGAACGTCGTCCAAGCTTGCTCTTTTTCACCACGCGTGAACAAAGAACGTCGCCGGGTCGTCCGTAGGAGCGGACACGCCGCGGTTACTCACGGGGTAAACACATGGTGAGTCCCGTTACTTTCGACCTCTGCATCTTCGGGAGGGGGCGGATTTGGACGATGTCTCATCCACCGAGATTTCCGCGGACATTATTCCCTCCAAGGAATTTTTCCGCCACTCAAAAGGCGTCGCGATGGTGGTAACCGCCCTTCCGTCGTCGCGATACGCGACGATTGGCGAATTACTCGCCCTACCATGAGACCTCAGGACCTCGTTTTCCAAATTCCTTGGAGGGGAGAACTTTCAGCTTTTTTCATTTTTTCGCCGCTTTCTTCAGTATCACTTCATCATCACGATCAGTCCTTCATAACAGTCTTCAAGTGCTTATATCTTCTCAACCCGAATTGCTAAGTTTTTGTACATACTTAAATAGTTTCTGTTTGTTCTAATAAAAACACTCAAAACAAGTTACGTCTCGTTAATTCGAAACGTAACGTACCGCGACTTATTCAAGCTCACGGTACACCCCTATATCTATTTTTCGGCACGTGGGCTTCTCTTATTACCTCCGACCTAACCTCACTTTCCTTTTCTCGCCTTTCTCCAGTTTCCCTACCGTTTCCTTTCCTCAAATTATTTACTCTATCTACGTCCTACCCTACCTCCTACCTATTTATCTATTTCTACTTTTTAACGAAAACTTTAATCTCTGAATTATCCTTTTTCTTCCGCTTACTTCTTGCATTCCAATCCACTCTCACGCACGACCTCTGACCGAGCTTTGTAAAATATGTATTTGACATGTGTTGGAAATCTGCGTGGATACGTGGGTATGATATCAGCAAGACGCACGAATCACACGTTAGCAGAATATAGTTGTTTATTATTATTTGAATAATATAATTGTACTTAATACTAATGCCGACCACGATACCAAACGGAAGACCTCTCTGTTACCACGCGCTCAACACACTTTTACATCACATCCGCACAGTCCATTCCGCGTCGCGGCATAAAACAAATGTGTGCCGATGACCCGCGAAACTCAAGCAATTCTAACAACATGTAAATAATTTTGATTAAATATGTATTTAATATTAAAAAAAATATTTAAAAAATATGTATTTAATATTTAAATAATAATGTTTAAATTTTAAAAAAATTATAAACGACCGTATTTTATTTATTCATTATTTAAGAGCATGAGCATTATTTTTTCTTTCTCTGGTATTTTCTTAGATTGCACTACACAATTGAAAATTTTTTATGATGAGGCTGGATTTGAACTCGGCACATATGATTACTGGATACTGTGCTTCCTCACTGAGCCATGCAAACCTGTGGTATGCAATACTATTTTTTAAGCTGATAAATACGGTTAAAATCACACACTGGCGTTTACCATATCTGTTCTTATTTTATATAAAATAAGAATACACTTACGTAATCGAATTATCAGTGAGTGAAGAACTTTTTCCAGTGTTTCTGTGGTTATTGCAGCACATGCACTAATAATACATTCTCCCATATCTTTCGCTGTCGTTGGTCGTTCGCGATAAACTTCATTTTTTAATGTTCCCCAAAGGAAATAGTCCAGCGGCGTTAAATCTGGTGAGCGAGCTTGCCAACCAATGTTACTGCCACGTCCGATCCAACGATTAGGAAACATTCTACTTAATACTTGCCGCGATTGCCGAGCATAATGAGCTGGACAGCCGTCATGTTGATACCACATTATTTGACGTATTAAACATGGTACATTTTCTAATAGGCCTGGCAGTGTTTCAGACAAGAATGTGGAGTATTTTTGACCTGTTAGTGATCTTTCAATGAAGTACGGTCCAATGATCTGGTGACTAATTATGCCGCACCAAACATTCAAATTCCACCTGTGTTGGTGGTCAACTTCACGAAGCCAATGTGGGTTCTCTGTTGCCCAATAATGTGTATTTTTTGTATTAACATTTCCGCAATTTGTAAATGTGGCTTCGTCAGCCCATAAAAGAGTCTGTACAAATGTACCATTTGAATCTTGCATCTCGTGCAAAAACCACTCACAGAACTGTACGTGTTTTTCAAAGTCTCGTCCATGTAGCTTTTAATGTACTGACAGGTGATACGGATAAAAGTTCTCCGAATGAAGAATATGTTGGCTGGTAATACGCAGGGAGGGAGACAAGGGGACCAGAACACTACGTGTCTACAACAAAACGGTTTTAATTAAATGAATGCTGCGTCAATGCGTCGTGTTACAACTGCACCAAAAAAGGCGCGTTCCGCAGACGGTGGTGGCGCGTAGTGCAACCGGAAGTACCACTAAAGGGGACCACGTGTCGCCGCTGTTTGAAATACACCACATTCTTACAGAATACGCACAACACTGCTTTGACAAATGCCCATACCACGCGAAATCTGCCGTGTACTGATATGCGGATTATGGGCAATAGCTGCTAAGGTTGAAGTACGACATCCTTCGTTATTTACAATTTTGTGATACCTTTTACGTTTCTGTACATTAAAATTGCCATGTTCCTTGAGTCTTCGACGAATCCTTAAGAAGGTAGAGTGCGATGGCTGATTTCGATCAGGATACTTAGCTTGGTACAAGATCTTAGCTCTTATAGCATTTTCTTCACACGCACCATAAACAATTATCATATCGTATTTTTCACTGTTACTGAACATCGTAATAAAAATGTAGCACCTTTCTCAATACGACTTTAACGCTTACTGAGATACTAAATAGGCATTTCGTGTTGATGATTTCTAACATCTAACAGGGAACTTGTTTACAGACATGACCTGCCGTCGTAAACAAAGTCATGTTAAGAATCACGTTGACTACGCGTATTTCCTAATAGAAGATTATTAATTTGAAGATATCTCAGTAATTATTCATTTTAAGTCCCACTTTGTATAATACTTTTTTAACGCAAAATTTGATGATTTATCCGAATTCAAAAAAAATATTAGTCATTCCATTTAAAAAACTGAAGGTGACCCTAATATCTCAATAAAAAAGTAAGGTAATAAAAAACAGATTAGAGCACTGTATGTCCCCCTAGATACGATGCACCTTTTGTTTGAAACATTTTTTCGTGCAACGAATACCTTACGATTTATTTGAGGTCGTCATGTTAGGAGACTCACCCTGTATTTTATAAATAAACAAGAACATTTACTGTCATAAGTAAGTTATATATATTTATTATAATTTTCTGCCTGCCGGCTACAAAATGGACTAGCCTTACATTTCCATCCTCACTCATCCCTCCATTCTTTATGCTCTTAATCAAAACTTACACATTGCACCTCTCTTTTCGCGTTCTTAACCTATGTACCTTTTTACAACACTAACTTTACCTTTTTACATTTCTAATTTACTTATCCTCTATCTTACTATCATTTACTTACAACGCAGTTCTACTCTACCTTATAGCTTCTGAATCTTTTCATATTGCACCTGCCTCTGTACTTCTAAATCTCGCTCCTCTAACAATTTTTCTATATCTACCTCTCTACTCCTATTATACTCCAGCGCCATCTGACTCATACCATTTCTGTTTAAATATTCTTCCCTTTCATTCCAGCTCTTTGTTTTAAACTTCCCCTTCTTCTTTTCTTTTAAACATTCTTTAACCAACTCTTTCCCTTCCTCCCTCCTCACTGATTCCTCATATCTTATTGCTCTCTTCCCTGTCCTAATTCTGATTTTCTTTTTCATTGTCTCCGCAAGCACAATATAGTCTGGAGTGTACCTCTCTAATCCTAACGTCCATTTAACGTATTTGACTAAAACACGCTCTACTTCCGCCCTTTATATATATATATATAACACTTCCTCTTAACTGTAAGTTTCTATCATTATTACAAACGAAAAAACTTGTTTCCTTCTTTGAACAACAATAGTTATGTTGTACATACTAGATTATTTTTACATTGTTCGAATTTTACATTATTTAACGGTTTTGTTAGTAAGTCTGCACGTTGCTTGTTAGTAGGACAATATTCTAAGTTTATTGTACCATCATTATACTTTTCGTTAATGAAATGAAATCGAACATCTATGTGTTTACTTCTTTTATATACTATACCATTTTTAATTAAACTTAGCGCGCTCTGATTATCAACGAGTAATTTGGCTTTTACCTTTTTATTAGTTAATGTTTCCAATACACCCTTCGGGTATATCAGTTCTCTACAGCATTCAGCTGCTGCTATGTATTCGGATTCCGTTGTAGACAGAGCTGCGATAGATTGTTTGCGTGAACACCAACTAATCGGACCATTTCCATACAGTATAACATAGCCTGTGGTGCTTTTTCTAGTTGCTGTGTCTCAATAGGCGTTGAGACATTCTTAGCATCATTCATACCATAATCTATTAACAGTTTTTCAATATAGTTGGTTTGATCTAGTTTTAATATATTGTTGTCTGTTGTTACTCTTATACCTAAAAAACTTTCAAAAAAATTATAGAATTTTACCTCGAATTCTGTAGCTAATTTATTCTTTATATAACTCAAATCTTTCATGCTATTGCACAGTATTATACCAGCATCTACATATAATGCTAAAATCATAAATCCCTTTTTGGATTTGAAAATACAAGGATCTGATGGAATCGGTTCAAGCCCGTTTTGTTTTACGAAGGATTTAAAATGCTGATTCCATTTTATTGGCGCTTGTTTACGCCCATAAATGGCTTTTTGAAGTTTGTATACTTTATTTGCATTTTTAAAACCTTCTGGTAGTTTTACGTAAGTTTCCTCGTCTAAATGCCCATATAGAAAAGCGGTTGTAATATCAAATTTTGATATATAATACTCTTCTTGAACTGATAAGGCCATTAAGAGTCTGAAAACATTTGAATGTAGCACAGGACTATAAGTTTCGACGTAGTCTATGCCTTTTTCCTGTTCAAAGCCTCTAGCTACTAATCGTGCTCTATATCTTCCATCTTCCTTTATTTTGAAGACCCATCTTGTACTCAGAATTTTCTTATTATATGTTTGATCAGGGTCAGCATCGATCCATGTATTGTTTTTTTTGAGTGAATCTTTTTCTTCTTGAATTGCTGCTTTCCATTCTTCGGAGTTCTCTCCACTAATTGCCTCTTTATATGTCAGGTGTACATAATAGTTTCCATATCTATCTGGAATGTTCTTTTGTCTTGTACTTCTTCTTGTTGATTGATTATTGTCGTTTCCTGTATCTTCTTCTGTTTCTATCAATGTTTCGCTTTCTTCTGACTCTTGTATGTCAGATGTCTCTTCTGTTTCGTGCGTATTCGGTACATCGCTCCTTTCATTTTCTTCTGTCCTAATTATTGCTCTTGAGATTTTGCTTTCTTCTATTGGTTCCTCTTCAGTTTCGAAGGTGTTATTAAATATTACGTCTCTTGCAATAATTATTCGTTTTTTATATTTGTCCCATAGGCGGTATCCATTGGTAGAATAACCTACCATGGTATATTTTTTACTTCTTTCATCTAGTTTCTTTAGGTGTCCAAGTTCTTTTGCATGGGCGTCACAGCCAAAAATTTGTAATTTCGTAAGATCAGGTTTTTTTCTTAACCAATTTTCTGCTGGCGTTTTATCACTTGTAGCTGTAGGGCTTCTATTTATTAGGTATATTGCCGTGCGTACTGCTTCACCCCACATTACTTTATCTATTTTTGAATCTAATAACAGAGCTCTTACTTTTTCTAAAATAGTACGATTCAGCCTTTCTGCTTTACCGTTTAGTTGTGTCGAATACGGTACTGTAAAGTCTAAGATTGTTCCATTATTTTCGCACCAGTCTTGTAGTTTTTTGTTAGCATATTCTTTGCCATTGTCACACCTTAGCTTTACTACTTTCCTCCCCCATTTTGCTTCACACTGTTTTAGGTATGATTTTACTATTTCTGTTACTTCATATTTACCCCTTATGAGAAAGACAGCAGCAAAGTGAGTAAAATCATCGAGAAAAGTTATAAAATATTTCATCCCATCCCAAGTGGTAGGTTCTATGGGACCACATACGTCTGTATGAATAATTTCTAAACGTTTCGACGCTTTATCTCTCTCTCCATTAAATGGACTACGTGTTTGCTTAGCTTTAATGCATATATCGCAAATTTCTGAATTATCATTAAATTTAGATGTCGGATTCATACCTTCGCTTATGTTTATTAGTTTCTTCATGTTTGTGAAACTCAGGTGTCCTAACTTTCGGTGCCATTGTAGTGTATCTCTGCTTGTTGTCAACAGACTTTCCGTCGTGTTTATTTCCTTCATGTCTATGACGCACAGCCCGTTCTGACCTCGTGATCCTTCTAGAATCGTCGTTTCATCTTTTCGTATTTCGACCTTGTCTTTCGTGAATATAACTTCGCCATTATTTTGTGTTATTGAATTTACTGACAACAGATTTTTCGTTAGCTCTGGAATTAATATTACCTTTTTTAATATACAGTTTTCGGTTACGACTTCACCTATACCTTTACCTTCTATTTTTACGGACTTTTTTGCGGCGGAAATTTCGGTGTTAGCGATTTTTACGTTTGTTAGCAAATTAATATCGTTAATCATATGATTTGAAGCTCCTGAATCGACTACCCAGCTATTCTTCTTTTTATTAGTATTAGCAAAGAAACATACCCTTTCATCAGTATATCTACCTGTTGTTCCACTTTTATTTTTTCTAAAATAACAGTCTCTCTCAGCATGATTCGTTTTTTTACAGATGCTGCATCTCTGATAGTTTCTTGAGTGATTTCCTGTATTTGTTTTAGATTTCTCTTTGACTCTGTCTTTACCATAATTACGTTCTGCTGATTCTTGCCTATAATACTTCGCTATATGATTAGCACCATTACATTTGTAGCATTTTTTTATTGACGACCTAAAAGCCACATTTTCTTGCACGGTTTCGTCTGTTTTTAACCTGTTTTCCTCAAGTTGTAATCTAGCTATAAGATTGGTTAGCGTTTTTTCTGCTGATGGCGTGGAATCCAAAGCGCTCGCGAAATGTATATATTGAGCAGGTAGCGTGGATAGAATTTTTGTAATTAGCATTGTGTCGTCTATAGTTTGATTTAACGAATTTAATTTATAAGACAGATTTTCAAGGGTACTCACATGTGTTGCTGTATCACTCCCTTTTTCGAAGGAATAATTGAAAAATTCTTGTAATAGTGTACACTTCTTTTGTTCCGTGTCCTTGCCGTATATAGATGTTAATTTATCAAACATCTCACTTGAAGTTTTGCAATTCAGGAGGTACATTTGTATGTTCCTATCAACCGATAAGATTATCGCCTTTTGAACTTTTGCATCAAGTAATTCCCATTCTTTTATTTCTGTTTGTGGCCACATTTCTTCAGGCACGTTTATCCCGGTAATTATATCGTACGCGTTAATAGATTTAAGTAAGATTGTTATTTGAAACTTGATTGTTAGTTGGAAATTTGTTTCATCTTTTAGTTTCTCAATTTGGTCCATTTCACTTTTATGATCGTTACACGTGGCCATTTTTATTCGTCTCACTAGCACGTGTTTTCAATTTTACGAACTCAATTAATTCCTCAATCACTGATTTTCGTCTTTACCTCTCTTTATTTTAATTTATTAAAGAGATTTTTTTTTATTATTTATTTTCATTAATTTTACTTGGTGCCTGGGCCCATAACCTGTTATAGAAATTACTGCACAGTGGTATTACTTTGTGGAAAACACGTATATTTTTCAATGATCGTTGTACATCTGACTAGTACAGTCGGACGCGTGTCAATATAAAAGGTATAATTGTACAGATGTCGTTATTACGGCAGTTCCTACCTTATCGATATGAAGAACATTACAGTTACCAAATATATGTATATATATATACAGGGTGCCCCATTTAAGTTGAGATTGTAAAAAATCTCGAAAACGGGTGATTTAAGAAAAACCAAGCGATGCGTGCCTCTTACTATTGCGGGTGGGGAGTCTAATGGCATTACTGATTTTTCAATACGTGGGCGTCTTCAAGGTCATTTCATGGTCAACCTGTTTTTTGTGTCATAAACACCTATTTTTTATTTCGGAATCATATTCTACATAAAAAAAATGGATCACTTTTGTTTGAAACATTTTGTTGTAGATTTAATATTTCATAAGATATCAGACGAAACGTCTTTTAAAATTTATGCTGATACCTCATCTGGTAGGCTTACATCTTCAAGTATATTATTGGTACCTTGAGAGAGAGAGAGAGAGATTGGTATCTTAAGAAATATTAAATCTACAACAAAATGTTTAAAACAAAAGTGATCCATTTTTTTATGTAGAATATGATTCCGAAATAAAAAATAGGTGTTTATGACACAAAAAAAACAAGATTACCTTGAAATGTCCTTGAAGACGCCCACGCATTGAAAAATCAGTAATGCCATTAGACTCCCCACCCGCAATAGTAAGGGGCACGCATCGCTTGGTTTTTCTTAAATCACCCGTTTTCTAGATTTTTTACAATCTCAACTTAAATGGGACACCCTGTATATAACAGCCCTTACTCGTAAACATACAGTACTATATAATTTTATCTTTTTCGATTTATATGAATACAAACCAGTAAATTAAATTTTTCTGAACTTTCTGAGATTACGGCATAGAAATTTTCTATCTCGGTCACAGATGTCAATGGCAATTGATCTAAAAAAGATCTTTCGCCATCATGCGAGATATTTCCACTCCCAGTACCTGGTGCTAGATTGTTTAATAATCTTTCCATGCATTCCAATTTATTAAAAATTTGTTTTACATCAAATTTTAATTCAGCATATTACCGATTTAATAAAGTCAGCTGTCCTTCATTTAATTTATTATTGTCACTCCTTAGTCCTTCGTAGTTTAATGGATTATTGACTGATGTATCTGCATAATGACAAAGTACATATATCATTCGTATTGTTACATTACTATTTTATTTATAATATATTAATATGTGCTGTCATATATTTATTAATTATTATTTTATTACTTCTATAGTAAGATTTAACGTAAGCAACATTCATTGTTTAGACTTACGTGTTGCTGCAATTTGTGGTTGTAGAATTTCGCCGCTTTCAGAATCGGAGTCTAACGACAAAATCGTACATCGCCTTTTTACAATTTTAGATGTTTTCGGAGGCATACTATATAAATATTATTTTTAGTCCTGCACCACTAATATTATTATCAGAAAAGGTATAATTGTACATATCTATAGTTAAAGAAAAGTTAGTTTATTGTGTAACAAAATTCTAATACCTGCATGAAATAACAAAAAACGCTCATAATTATTTGGAAGAATTCCTTTCAAAAGAATGGGTCCCAGATACAAAAGAAATAAACGAAACTCCGTAGCTTTATATCTACTCAATTCTGATACAGGTCGCGATTTACGATTAAATTCGTTCGGTAAACATTTTGAAGCCGAAATCATTCTTTTCGATAATTTATTTCTCTGTCGTAATCGAAGCTCTCACCATCTTACACCAATGATGAAGTAATTTTTTCATTACTCCTAAACAGCATAAATGCATATAATCCAGAACAAAATGTTCTATTATATTTATTTTGTTTATATTTAATAAGGGTGTTTTTTCATCATTTTGATGGTGATTCATATCGCGAAAATTTTCAAAATCGAAATGTGTTCTAGCACTAGCATTATTGTTTTCATATATGATTCGGCAATTATAATATATACCCTGTTCTGTACATCTTTCGCAACCGTAACGACTTGTATGACCTTTAATATTTTTTAAAAATGCTCTCGCAGGTGCATCGCAAGTGAAGCATATTACAGAAACCTCGAACTCGATATTATCATGAATTAATCCATGTTTTAAAAGATCATCTAATTCAGAAGTAAAATCATTTAAATAATCAACTAAGGAGTCTGGTTTTGCATCACCATAATAAATTGCTATTGGAAAAGGAGATACAGTATAATTTTTTAACACTAATTTGCATAAAATCGGCCAAAATTGATTGTTCGAATTTTTGGAAACTGGAATACCATCAATATTAAAAATTAACCGAATTGAACAAGTTTCTTTATGTTCAAGAAACACACCTGTTTCAGCTCGTAACAATTTTAATAGATTCTCTTTTATACCAAAATATGTGAATTGAGCTGTGTTTTTCTTTTTACTTAAAACGGATACAATATTTGATGATCGTCCAGTTTTTAATAGAGTGCGAGCATCACGTGGAATTTTATATTCTGGATAAATGTCCTTCAAACCTTTTAATAAATTACCCAATTGCGTATGATTAATATTGTTTTCTAAGGACCATTCTTTTAAAAAGTTGAGCAATTTTAAATTTGCAAAAGCAGTATCTTTGTTATTTGCAATAGCATTATTTGTTTCTGCGCTATCTATTTGTTTATCTCTATTAGTTTGAAAATAAAATGAATGATTAATATCAATATTAAGATCGGGAACAGGAGTAAAATTTGTTTCAAAATTAATTGGCGTAATTTTGGATGCCTCAGTAATCGTGTCGACACACCGATACTGAATAGACGACAACGAAGCCATCTCTTTCTTTATAAATTTATATTTTTTATAGCGCTTCTCGGACATTTTTCGGTCTATAATGTATAGAATATATGTGAGACAATATTATAATATGAATATAGTATTATCACATAAAGATATATAATGCTGGAACGCTAACTTGGCAGCTGAGGGGTAATTTGCTCTGATTCGCCCGACAGATAGGGACATCGCTCTCCCTCATGCATTTTCGATTGTGACACGCTATTGGCCGAGATACCCGCACATTCGTTGCGTCGTCATGTGAATGACGAAAGGAGTGTTTTATTTTCGGTTGTCATTCGTCGATCTCAGGTTTCCAGGACCGTCATGGCGGGGATAGGCGGTGCGAGAGCAATCTCCCCTTCCGTCTCAGCTGCCTTCTTCCGTTCCTCCACTTTACTTACTTTTGAGTTGTCACGTATGCGTAACGCACGGCGAGAAGAGTAATTAACTAACACGGAACACACTATATAGAACACTGATTCAAGACGTTCAATATACGTTTGCTAAGATTGAGCGTGTATCCACTAATGATCGACCTGCTCCGTTTTCGAAATGCATGGTCTCTATAGTTACCCAAAAAACTGATAAAATGTTTAATCAATATTATTCGGTAACTATGCTTTCATATGCCTCGTTTTTGTCTGAATCTGATGCAATCTTCAGAGGACACTTCGATGCAACTCGCAAAATCGTCTTTTCTTAATGCACAAAAAAAACAAAAATAAATTTCAAATATCAAAAAAAATATATTTTATTTCCAATATTAAATTAACATGTATTTCATATCTTAAAGAATATATTTCCCCGTAATATGAAATAAATCTTAGATTAATATTTGAAAAAAATATTTCTTTTTGGATCTATAATAAGCATTTGGAAAACATTTAAAAAAAATATTTTTTTCTAAATCTAAAACAAATATTTGATATATATTTGAATATTAAAAAGAGATTCAATGTCTTTTTA
Organism: Cerceris ruficornis; assembly: GCA_963989415.1. Taxonomy (NCBI): domain Eukaryota; kingdom Metazoa; phylum Arthropoda; class Insecta; order Hymenoptera; family Crabronidae; genus Cerceris; species Cerceris ruficornis. The sequence goes on from OZ022526.1 coordinate 1,614,832, forward strand.
ATATTAAATACATATGTATTCAACATTTTGTGCTACTAGGGAAAGTACGTTTTCTTGCTGTTGAATATGCAATAATTATTTTTTTGGTTTTGATACATCAAGATGAAAATCGGGATAATCAAAGATCCAGTGTTATTGCACTGCTTACGAGTTAGCTCTCAGGAAGTTATGAATCCAACTCAAATTATTTATAATTTGTATTTGTTTGTTTCATTTCGTCTTGACCTCTAAACATTTTAAACATATTAAAATTTACGAACATAATTTAATTTTCGCCAAAATTACAATTTAAATATCAAATTGTAACAAAATTTTACGCATGATGGATAAAGTCGTTTATGACACAAAATCCTGCCGCATCTCCATGACGGATATACGTGACTCACGAAAGTATTTGAACACTTATCATAAAATACTTTATTAATTTATTTATTTATTTATTTATTTTATTTATTTATTTTATTTATTTATTTTATTTATTTATTTACGGGTAAAGAATACCCTTTGGTTCAAGGTACAATAATTATTGATATGTTAAATTGGATGCAATTGAATGTCTAAAGGAACGTAAACAATTGTCAAAGAAATTCGCAGACTTACAATAAGTGTTCGAATTCAAACATAGGCGATTGATAACGTTATATCTACCATATAATGTACGATGATTCTCAATGAAGAAAAGGTCACGGCATCTGAGGTGTTTGCTAGGTACATAGAGTTTAAACAACGAAAGTAATTCAGGACAATCAATTAGGTTGTTAAAAAATTTAAACGTAAATAAAATATCAGATAGTACGCGCCTTTTTTCAAGAGTTAGGAGATTGAGCTTTTGCGACATAAGTTCGTAATTATGGCATGTAAGAGGCATCGGAACACCTATACAATACGCCGCGAACCGAAAAAATTTATGTTGCACTCCCTCTAACAAGCGAATATAACAATTATAATAGGGAGCCCAAATAATTGAGCCAAATTCAAGATGGGGGCGGACTAGAGAACAATATTGTAGGATTTCTTAATAATACATTAAATGTTTATTTAATAATAATAATAATACAAATAAAATAAAGTAGAACACAGACAAACAAGAACAAAACTAGGATAAATAATATCTGTCCACACAGGATTCTAATCATTAAGAATATAACAGTGTATCCACACAGGATATAACACAGTGTATCCACACAGGATTCTAGCCACCGAGTGCATAACACACAGTGTATCCACACAGGATTCCAACGACAGAGTGCCTTGATGCGGCGAGTGCCTCGTTGGCCTCTCGAAAAACAAAGTGCGATCGGCACTCACATTCACACATACGTTTCATATATTCTAATACATTCGCATCCCACAATATAGAATACGTAAGGTATTAACATTGCGGAAAAATTTAAAAGATCTGAAGAAAAGGCCGAGAGATTTAAAACTTTTTTCAACAATGAAGCGAATGTGGAAATCGAAAGAGAGATTAGATGTAAAATAGATACCAAGATCCCGAACGGTAGAGATAGAAGTAAGTTGAGAATTACATAGAGTATAATTATAGATAAAAGGATTACTGTTCCTGTGAAAACTAATTGAATGACATTTAGATAAATTGAAATTTAACTGATTTCGGAGATTCCACTCTTCTAGTCTGTAAAGATCATCTTGAATTAGTGACTGTGAATGGGGATTGTCAATTTTAAGGAATACTTTCAAGTCGTCTGCGTACAGGAGGAATCGGCAATATTTGAATGATGAAGCAATATCATTGATAAAAATGTTAAACAAGAGAGGTCCAAGGTGGGACCCCTGAGGCACCCCCGAGGTAACAATAACTTCTCTTGATAAAGTATGGTTGTACTTAATTATTTGAGTTCTGCGAGATAGAAAACTATGTAACTGTAGCGACACGCGGTTTACTATTTCTCGGAATTCCTTAAGCCGACTTATAGCTGCCGAGTGTCAAAACAATGATCCTCAAAAGTAGTTACAAGTCGCAGATGTTTACGACGACAATGGATAATAAATAAATAAATTCTTGTTCGCGTACGGTCGTGTCTAGCCATCTGCTGACCACCTGGAATGCACCGTCATAAACCGCGGTTCGCGAGGGAGCCAAAAATCCTCGGCCACGGCGTGACTCACCGCCGGCCAGGTTTTCCCCAAAAAACGTCCTCTCTTTTCCAGTCACACCCATTAAGTGGAGGGAGTTTTTCTCTACCAATCAGGTTAATTAACCAATCACTTTGTAATAGAGAAAAACTCCCAAAACTTCGCTCTGCCTACAAGAAGTCTACATCGGTGGAAAATTCTCACCGACAAGACACTTGGTCGCGAGCAGTCCAATAGGAGTTTTTAAATAAACGGTGTAGAAGTTCTCACTTTCCACCTCAACTCCAAACCAACAAATATTTTTACCAACACTTCGTATCCACAGTGGTGACCCCGACGTGATTTTTTTTAAGTGATCGTGGAAACGCGAAGTTTGAGTTCCTTTTTCGACTCCGGCCCAACAAAGTGCGCGAATTATGGCGAAGAACGCTGAATCACCAATTCCAGCAGTGAGCAGCGTGGCGATTCAACTGCCGCCAGTCTGGCCCGAGAAACCACGCATATGGTTTCTCAACGTAGATGCCCATTTCGCGGCCCACCGAATATCCTGCGACTCTCTAAAATACAATCTCGTCTTGATGCAGTTAGACATGAAGTATACTGACGAGGTCGAGGATATTATTACAAACCCTCCGAGCTCGGAGAAATACGAGAAGCTCAAAGCCGAGCTCATTCGCCGCCTCTCTGCATCACAGGAGAAGCGTATACGGCAGCTTCTCGAACAAGAGGAGATCGGCGACCGGACGCCATCGCAGTTCCTCCGGCACCTGCAACGACTGGCCGGGAAGACCGTCACTGAGGATTTCCTACGTACGATGTGGCTAAATCGATTGCCTTTGTCGATGCGAGGAATTCTGGCCACGCAGTCAGAAACCCCGCTGGACAAAACCGCGGAACTCGCCGACAAAATCGACGAGGCAAATCCACGACAGCAATGCGCTGCCGTTACGACCGCCCAAGAGACTTCCCGTTTCGACAATATAGAAGGCGCTCTCGAGCAGATGAGGCAACAGATCGACAGGATCGAGCAGCGAGGCCGATACTTTCAGCCGTCGAACCATCCCCAGCAGCGACGGAGGAGCCGTTCCCGCGGGAGTGCATGGAGCAAATCCCGTGATGCCGACGCCACTGGGATCTGTGGGTATCATCGCACCTACGGCGCCCAGGCAAGGAAGTGCCTCCTGCCTTGCAAGTGGCAGGGAAACGGCCTCGATCGACCGTAAACGCGGCTACCGACGTCGATCCCTCAACATGCCGCCTGTACGTTACCGACAGAGAAAGTAAGGTACAGTACCTCGTTGACACAGGCGCCGATTTATGCGTGTACCCCTGCACGCTCCTCAAGAACCGGCCGCCGAAATCTTCGTACGCCCTGTACGCAGCGAACGAGTCGACCATCTCGACGTATGGCGACAACCTGCTGCAGCTAGATTTCGGCCTGCGCCGAGCATTCAAATGGAGATTCGTCGTAGCCGACGTCTCGAAGCCGATCATCGGTGCCGATTTTCTCCGATTTTACGGGTTGCTCGTCGACTTACGCAACCAGCGTTTAGTCGACAGCAATACGACGATTTCAGCCACCGGACGAGTCCTTCAATCGAACGAGTCGGTGAAAACTGTAGTAGGAGCATCGCCTTATCATGCCTTACTAACAGAATTCATCGACATTACTCGTCCCGGTGCGCTGCGTCCGACCGCAAAACATAAAATCACGCACCACATCGAGACGACGCCCGGACCACCAATCTACGCGAAGCCAAGGAGGCTCGCACCGGACCGTCTGAAAGCCGCTCGGACGGAGTTCGAGCATCTTCTCCAGGAAGGATCCATTCGCCCGTCGAAGAGCCCGTGGGCGTCTCCGCTCCATCTCGTACAGAAGAAGGACAACGGATGGCGACCCTGCGGCGACTACCGGGCACTCAACGCTCGAACCGTGCCGGACCGGTACCCATTGCCGCATATCGAGGATTTCTCGCAGATGCTGCATGGGAAATCGATCTTCAGCACGGTCGACTTGGTACGAGCGTATCATCAAATACCAGTGGAGCCGAGCGACGTGGAGAAAACAGCCATCACCACACCATTCGGGCTGTTCGAGTATCCAGTCATGCCGTTTGGACTCCGGAATGCTGCCCAGACGTTCCAACGATTCATCAATGAGGTATTACGTGGATTACCGTTCACATATGCTTATCTCGATGATATCATTATAGCGTCCGAGAACGAGCAGCAGCATTTGGATCACCTACGGCAGGTATTCGAGCGCCTGAAGGACTACGGCATCGTGGTTAATCCAGGGAAGTGCGTCTTCGGAAAGGAGGAGATAACTTTCCTGGGTTACACCGTGACGAAGCAGGGAACAACGCCGGACGCCGGGAAAGTCGCAGCCATTGCGCAATTCCCGAAATCGGCCACCATCAAGGACCTGCGCCGTTTCCTCGGTATGGTCAATTTCTACCGTCGCTTCGTACCGCGTGCCGCAACACTGCTGGCACCACTCACCGACCTGCTCCGAGGACTGCCTGCCCGAGGTAACCCGCCGGTTACCTGGACTCCTGCGGCAGAGAACGCCTTCGAGCAGACGAAGGATGAATTGGCAAGGGCCACACTGCTGGCTCACCCCGTTCCCGGCGCTCCACTGTCAATCGTGGTCGACGCGTCGGATTACGCAATGGGCGCGGCCTTACAACAGAAGGTCAACGACACCTGGCAGCCCCTTGCCTTCTACACGAAGACGTTTTCTTCGGCCCAGCGGAAATACAGCGCGTACGACCGTGAACTGCTGGCCGCCTATTCGGCAGTCCGCCGTTTCCAGTACGCCGTCGAGGGACACCGTTTCGTTATCTTCACGGATCACAAACCGTTGACGTTTGCTTTTAAGCAAAACTCGGAGCGGTGTACCCCACGACAGTTCCGGCATCTGGACTACATCGGCCAGTTCACGACCGACATACGCCATATTTCCGGCGAGGAAAACGTCGTAGCCGACGCTCTCTCGAGGATCGAGAGTATTGGAACGACAGTCGTCGACCTGAAGGCTCTTGCAGTTTCACAATCGGCTGACGAGGAGCTCCAACGTCTCCTTCAGTCGGAGTCATCGCTTCCACCGGTGGAAAGGTAATGCTGATATATAGCAAGGTTCGTTTGAATAGATCTACCCGATACAAAGCCATGCTGTTCAGGGATGATTAGACCTTTAAGCAAAGGCGACAATTTGTGAGCAATTAATTTGTCGAAGATTCTGGGCATAACATTTTGAATGCTGATAGGTCTGTAATTCTTAATGTCAGACGGGTCGTCGCTTTTTGGAATAGGAGAGACTAGGCATGACTTCCATTTATTTGGAAATGTGCCAGAATTCAGTGATTTATTAAAAATAAGCCAAAGAATCCTCGACAAAATAAACTTGCAGGATTTAAAAAAGATGGGGTGAATACCATCGGTACCAGGACCGCCATTGGTGTCTAGTTCGTCAAAGAGTTTAAAAACATCTCCAATTTTGATGTTCAAGTTGGAAATATCGAGATTAAATTCAGAATGAAAATTATTATAAAGATTAGAATTGGATCCCGAGTCGCTGGTATACACCGATTGAAAAAATTCCGCAAAGCTATTGGCTATTGATTGATCATCTAATAAAGAGTTACCGTTATAAGAGAGTGAATTAGATCTAGAATTGGTTTTCTTTAACGAGTTAATGAATGACCAAAAAGATTTTACATTGTGCGGAATGTTAGATTCAGTTGTGCGCACATAATTTGTAAAGCACACTTTAGATAGTTTACTACATTTGTTCCTTAGGTATGAAAAGTTTAAGTAGTCGGCGCATAGATTACTTTTCTTATATTTAAGATGAGACAGTTTTTTTAATTTAGTGAACCGAATAAGATCTCTAGAAAACCACACGGGATATGTCGATTGGCGTAATTGCTTTAAAGGAACATATGTATATATTGCGTAATTTAGGTGGTGATATAAAAAATCAACTGCGTCGTCCACAGATAATTCATTGAGCGCAGCATCCCAATTGATCGAATTAAGGTAGTCGATGATAAGTCGATAGTTTACTCTTCTATAATCTCTTGATGTTAGAAAAACAGGTGGCATGATATTTTTAACTATAAGAGGAAAATTGAAGTGAAGAGCAGGATGATATGAATCAGGCATGACAATAGGCTCAGGAGCGAGAGAAATATTAATATTATTGTAAGAAGAAAAAAGTAAATCAAGAATACCTCTATGAGAGTTACGGACAGAGTTAAATTGTTTTAGATCAAGCAAATTAATAAAGTTATGAACGATGGTAATTTGCATGGAGCAATTCAGAGAAGAGGAAGTATTGAGTGAAAGATAGGAATCGCTATTATATTGCCAACAAGTGTGAGGTAAGTTGTAGTCACCAACAAGGATAATGTTTGTATCAAGTGAGACAGAAGATAATATTTCCTCAACAGCAAGAAAGTGGTCGTTGTAAAGATTAGGATCACTACCAGGAGGTATATAAACACATCCAATAATAACAGAATTTAAAGTAGAACGGATTTCAACGAATATATATTTTTTTTTTTTTTAATTAAACAGTTTATTAGCAATCTGTTACAAAGTAATAATAAACTAATATGCTAGCTTAATGACTAATATCACCATGACGCTCGTAGGTAATTCGCCCAATGGCTTACACCTTTATAAATATTATTGTATGAGGTCTTTGGTAGAAGTATAACTAGTTAAAAACTATAATACTAAATGATGGGTTTTGAATTATTTCGAAGCCGGCAATTGCACACAAAAATACTTTATTTTACAAACACTCGCTCTTAATTATACTCTTCGCCACGCGGTCGTACCAGCAAGAATAAAAGTAACCGCCGTCTACAACGGTTTTTTCACGCACACGAAATCAGGCGATTTCGCCCGATTTATTCCGACTCGATCTCACACGCTCACACACATACATTCACACAAACGCCGAACTCATTTCCAACACTAAACTATATGTATAAAAATAAACTATGTAATTTATTTAACGCAGTACTTCATCTCTTAAAATCTAGATTTACTGTCTAACGGTTTAAATCGTTTTAATCTACGCATATCTTCTTCTTCTTCAAGCAATTCGTTTGCAGGTTTGTTGGGGTGGTTCTGTAGTTTCTCAGAATATTTTGAGGTGAAGTTTTTAATTTCTTCTCTTACAGACGGTATGTTGACGTCTTTCTGTATGTTTTTGTTTGTGATGTACCACGGTGAATTTGTAAGAATGCGGAGTGTTTTAGATTGGAACCTTTCAAGTATTTCTATGTTTGATGTAGCAGATGAGCCCCATAATTGAATGCCATAGGTCCAGATACGTTTAAGAATACTTTCGTAAATTGTGATTTTACTGCTGAGGGACAGTTTAGATTTGGGTCCTAGTAGCCAATAGTGCTTCCGTAGCTGTATTCCTAGATGTTTCCGTTTTTGCCATATATGGTATTTCCAGTTTAATTTTCTATCTAGGTGTAAGCCTAGATAACGTACAGTTTCTGATTGGGGGATCAGTTTGTTATTAATTGTTAACGGGGCGCACGTTTGCTTCCTAAGTGCAAATGTTACATGTACAGATTTTGTCTCATTAATGTTTATTCTCCATTTCTTGAGCCATTATTGGATTTCGTTTAAATGGTTTTGTACATGAACTGATGCTATTGTTGGATCCGGGTGAGATGCTATGATCGCGGTGTCGTCCACAAATGTAGCAGAAACTGTATGTTGAGATGTTGGTAGGTCAGCAGTATATAGTGTGTATAGGATTGGTCCCAATACGCTTCCTTGTGGAACACCTGACTTGATCGGATGCAGATCGCTTAGTGATTCGTTGTGTTTCACTAGGAAAAGCCTGTCTTCGAGATACGATTTTAAAAGTTGGTACATGCAAATTGGTAAGGTTTTCTTAAGTTTATATAACAAGCCTGGGTGCCAGACTTTGTCAAGGGCTTGAGTGACGTCCAGGAAAACAGCTGAACAGTACTTTTTTTCCTCAAGGTTTGTATTTATCAGACGAACTAGCCTATGAACTTGTTCTATTGTAGCGTGTTTACTCCTAAACCCAAATTGATGCGACGGAATGAGCTGGTTTTCGATTGCGAGTACTTTAATTCTTTTGATAACGAGTTTCTCTAATACCTTTGAAATATGTGAGAGCAGGCTAATGGGTCTGTATGATGTAATATGTTGAGGGTCTTTACCTGGCTTTGGAATGAGAATAATCTGGGCAATCTTCCATTGTATTGGGAAGTAATTAAGACGGAGTACATCATTGAATAGTATTGTGAGAAATCTTTTACATTTGACAGGTAATTCTTGTAGCAGTTTGCCAGTAATCAAATCTATGCCTGGGGCTTTTGTTATGTTAATTTCAGTATGAATTGTTTTTACTATTTCGTTTACTTTAAATGGTTTATGTCGGATGATTGGTACCTCACTTGCATCAAGGTATGCGTAGATCTCCTCTTCTTCTTCATGTGGTATTTCTTGCGGAAAAGGTTGGAATACTTCTATTAGGTGGTTGGCGAATGCTATTGCCTTTTCCATATTGCTCCGTGCCCATTTGTTGCTGCTGCCATCTCCAAGTCTGACGGGTGGTATGGTGGCCTGGGGGTTCTTGATCTTTTTGGTGGCTTTCCAGAGAGTATAGTCTGCTTCTTTGGTTGGGGATAGTTTTGGACATAGTTATCTATTACTTTATTTTTTTCCTCTAGTAGAAGTTTTTTTAGTTTTCTGGTGGTTCTGTTGAGCTTGGTTTTAGTGGTAAGGTTTCTATTTTGTTGCCATAGCTTCCTTAGTTGTCTTTTTATATGGATTAGGTTCTTCGCAGTGCTTGAGATATCTATTGGTGTGTCATTCTTGATAGTTGGAGGTGTTGCTTCCCATGCTGCACTCTGTACAATTGTAGTGAATTGATCAATGGCTGTTTCCAGTTGTTTCGGGGTTTTTAGGGGAATGTTACATTCTACTCTACGAATATATGTTCCACGTTATTTCTAGAAGAGTCAATTTGTCGACTAAATAAAGATTGATGAATAGCAATTAAAACACCACCACCTCTGTTATAGGAGCTGGTATTCTTATTTCTATCGTATCTGAAGATATTAAAGCAGTTGAGACCTAATTCAGTATTAGAAATGCTATCACACAGCCACGTTTCGACGAGAATAATAATGTGGTACCTTACAGATAAGATGGAAAGATTACGTCTAAAGTCGACTAACTTAGAACGTAAGCCCCTCACGTTTTGGTAAAAAACCAAAGGGAAAGAAATTAGTTTTTTTGCTGCTTCGGAGATGGGTTGATATCCACTATTTTCGGAGAGCCATTGATATATTTAATCGTCTTCGAAGTATCCCCGGAGTCAAGAAGCGATTTCAGTTCAGCTCTCAGTTTTTTGAGGTGATTACGTTGATTAATTGTGCGATCGTCACTCAGTCTTGCAGGTCCAGTATAATTATTCTTACGTCGAAGAATTGACACAACGTCTTGGTTGGAGTTTAGAGTAACTCTAATTGGTCTGATGACTCCATTGCGTTTTTTACCAATACGAGACATGGATTTTATGTGGATGCCAGTAGGAACAATCTGATTAAAAATTTTCTGAACCAAAACACTGTCTGTGATTGGGTCGAGTACGATAGATGAGGAGGAAGAGGGAGATATGATGGGGTCTTGCTCTTCCACATTAAAAAGTAGTAGATTGCACGACCTTTTTCACGTTCCCGGATCTCTGATATAATACTCTCCTCGGAATTGAGGTCTGGTGATGAGACAGAGAGAGTAGACATTCTGAGCTCCAAATCGTTCATTTTGGCAGTGACAGCTAGAAGGTGACGTTTCACTGTTTGAATCTCGCTTCTAATAGAACGTTGAAATTCTTTGAATTCTTCTTTGAAGGTACTTTCAAATTGGTTAAAAATACACTGAAAGCGCCTTAATAACTCTTCGTCACGTGCATCCAAATGGCTGGAGGTCGAGTTTTTACGAGAATTGCGACAATCCAGAAGTTGACCGTTACCATACGGATGACCAGTACGTTGATGAATGCATTTAGGGTGCGCGGACAATCCACAAAATGGACACTTCAAGGGTTTAACCACTTTAGTATTGCAACCATTACAGACGTGATTATCCATTATGCAGAGAGTATAACGGTAGAAATTTAGAAAGCGACTACAGTAACAGCGCGAGAGTAAACACGTCTAACCCCTACGACGGCACAATCGTATCTTAATTATAATAAGTATATTATACAATACTTACAAAACTATTATTAACATTGTAGGTAGGTATGACTCTGTAGATTATATAGATTAACTTTTAAGTAAATCGAAATACCAGTACAATAGTTATGATTTATTTCTTACCAACATACAATTCGCCGATGCCACAAAAGTATTTGAACAAATAACATTTAGGTCTTTAATATTTTGTAGGTCCACCCATGGCACGAATAATATGTTGTAAGCGAGTGTGCATACTGTTCACTAAGTTTTCTGTAACACTCGGTGATATAGTATTCCACACTTCGCATATTTTTTTTTTAACCTTTCTTTGGTTGTTATTGTTGCAGGTTATTAATTTGTAAAACTCTTTGTACTGATAAAGAATATATTTTCATATAGGTTTTACAAACTAAGTTAGATTAAAAATGTGTACTGAACAAAAAACCAAAAGAAACTATGCTTAAATCTATTTCTTAAACAAAACTACGCTCTCTATAAATCTCTCACACCTTTCTCTTTGACTTTCACGAGGCTTCTGCCTCCTTTTCTTCAGTCTCCCTTCCACACGCTCATACATTCACTATGGCAGATAATACAGGGAGTGATTATACTCCCAACACTCCCTTTTAATCACGACTCACACATTCATGTAACCAAAAAATTTCTATGTTTCACAAATTTACAGCTACTAACGGTTTGGTAAATATATCTGCATGTTGCTCTGCAGACTCACAATACTTTACTACAATAGAATGTTCTTTGATTTTTTCTTGTACAAAGTGGTAACAAACGTCTATGTGTTTCGATCGCTTATTAAAAACACCGGTTTTTGCTATGCAAATTGCACTCTGATTGTCTAATGCAAAGATAGCAAATACTGATCGCGTTTCAGCCCGAAATGCATCCCAGAAATCGGTTTCTGATTTTTCCGACAGTGTTGCACCATCTCAAAAAATATGAAAAAAATTGGGCATATTAATGAATACATCAGGTACTTACAGGAATTATTTAAAAATGGTGTCTCGAAGATTTCAGTGCAAAATCTACATTTTTCCCATTTTTTTGTCGTTTTTGATTTTTTGAGCGCGGCACTTGCAACGGAAGAATCTGAAAATCATTCCTAACGTGTGCAATCATGTTTAGAATATGTCAGAATTTTTTCGACATTTTTACACATCATTAAGTGGCGAAAATGAGGCAAAAACTGGTGTTTCGAATTTACCCCATAACTACCCTCCCGGTCAAGCTATCGGATTAAAAATTTGTGTACAATGGTTTCTTATGGTTACCTATCGAATGACGCATCGTGGAATAAAATAGCTTCAAGGGCACTTTTGACCCCCTTATCCTGCTAGACCCTTTCGAACTGCATTAACTCATATAATGCAATTCTTATCTTTCCTTTGCGAAACTGCCATTCATCCACTCGGTTTCGTCACCTGCGTTCGACCATCCTAAATTACCCTGCATTGTCCTGCTGCCGACGGACACATGTCGTGTGGCCGCTTCGCCTGTGGCCCTAGCAGGTACTCGTAATCCGGTGGTCACCGAACGCAAGTTGTGACCGTAACCATTGCCCTTGTCCTTTTTCTCAATTGTCTTCTTCCTTCTTCTACAGTTTTTACTTCACTGTAGCGATCCACGGCTTTACGCATTCTCAGGCAGTGACCATTTTCCTCGTCCTTGTCCTTTTCGGCACAGGCAGCATCATATTCTTTCTTTATTACAATGCACCGATGAGTGTCCTTGACTTCCACACCAGTAACGGATCGCCTTACCGCTGTTTTCTGCATCTAAGAATGCCGTTTTTCTCAGAATCTCGTTTCGAGATTTCGTTTCGCGAGGTAATGCTGCATTCGGCAACGGTGGCATCGAGTCCATCTCATTCAGCGGTGCATACAAAACATGGACATCCGCGGAATTATGCGTGTGGATCGTCCGTCTCACTATTTTGTCACAAGCGTTCCCATAGTGGCACTCACTTCTGTCTTTTTCTCGTGCACTTAACACCTTCGGCGATAATCGCGATCGATTTCGATGCGAATTGCAAGAATAATCTCGCGAGGGATACCGAGAGCGATACCGACGGAAAAGCTGTTTCGCGAGCGGTCTCGTAAATGATTACGCGTAAAGTCGCGCGCATTTTCCTTTACGGTGCGCTTTTCCATTTTCCGTACACTGAACTTTGCGCACCGAATTTCACTAACACCAAGAAAATGCAAAAAGCGCGTCTCTCACTTAATTCACACGTGACGTGAATCTATCGGCACCTAGCGTAAACCAATCCCACTTCTGACTTGTAAGACCGAATTAAAATATTTTTTAATAATGAATGTTTCTATACAATCGGGTATAACAACTTATTCGGTGATACGTGGCGTTAGAACAACTTCTACAATCGTAATATCGGTTATGTTCGTGTACAATGAGATATACAGGGTCCGTCAGCAAAAAGCCGGACAAAATTATTAGTTCAATGAAACACTTGTTTACTTAAAAATAACATATATCAATGAAAAAAATTGTATGTATATTAATTAGGGGATCCTTACAAAGTATATTATTCGATATAACTTCCATTCGCTGCGATCACTGCTTCGATTCTTGGTCTGAAGCGAGAACATGCTCTTTTTAATTGTTCCCTGTCCATGTTTGCGAATGCTGTCTCTATAGCGGCCTGAAGAGATGCCGTATTGGGGTGCCTGGACTTATTAGACACCCTTTCAATGACGCTCCAGACGTAGTAATCCAGGGGGTTCAAATCGGGACTATTTTGAGGCCATTATCAAATTGCAGCGGGCAATTCTCTAAGCTTTGGCAGCTTCTGACAGCATTTGTCGTACCTTGAGCACATACGAGGTATATCGCAGGTCCTTTTGAGCGATTCGACGCATGCTGGCCTGACTTACTCCCAAAATGGTCGTTAAATTTGCAACTGATTGCCCTGGGTTTTCCGAAATGAGCTGTTGAGCTCTTTGGACGACAGTCGGAGTCCTTACAGACTTTTCTTTTGCATGAATTCGCCTTGTAGGATTAGCGGAGCCTTCCTCGGACTTCTCTGCAGCCGCATACCTTTGCACAACATCATACACAGTAGATCTTGGATACCCAAAGAATCTAATAATTTCAACTGTTGACCGCCCAGCGCGTAGTGCTTCCACTATCGCTATTCTACGATTGTTTCTACTCGTGGTCGGCGATCGTCGTTCGAGTTACCGAAACTTGGTTTATGTATATTAATTATTATTGTTGCAGTTACTGCTCGAAGGACCACCCTCGTAATGAGGGAAAAATTGTATGTAAAATTTGTAACAACAACCACACTTTATTATCGCGAACGTATGCACTAACGTCGCGTTTGATCTGGCGGACTCTAATTGTTACACTGAGCAAATGGGAATGTATTATTCCCGGAGATGCAATATCTCCTTTAGATTCAATATCTATGCGAGATTCAATATCTCGTTGAGATTCAATATCTCTATCTATATCTATATTACTTATATCTGACTTATATCTGGCTTGTCGCGCTTTGCGACGCTTAATTTATAAATTTTCTAATCGGCGTTACCGTCTTCCCCCAACTCCCTTCTCCAAGGCCCGGAGCACTGGGACTTGTGGGTGGGAGACGCCAACGCCCCCATCTAAGGGATGGAAACGACTTCCACGCCCCTATTCAAGGGTGGAAGGGACACCTACTCCCCTACTGAAGGGGTGGAAGGGAAATTGGCAACGTCGCAGATTTCCGAGGCCCGGTCTTACCCGTGACCATCAGGTATTCCAGAAAGACCGGACAATTTCCCGGAAATACATCTGCGACGCACGTGCAAAAAGCGCGGGCAGGCAACGAGCGCCTAGACCCTTTGCCAATGTTCCTGGTTTACTATACGGCCATATTTTTAAAGATGCAAAAAAGATAAAAATTAATTTCAAACTCGTGACCGAGGAATATCCTAACGGTCCGTATAACAAACCTTCCAGCTGTTGATGGCCTGTGCCTGAACAACGATTATATTCTAGATTCGATCTAATTAACTCTGCCATTTTCGAGGTTACATACGTCTTATACATAAATCTGGCTTGCTTGGAAACGAAGAAACATCTACTGCTGACATAACATGTAGCGGGAAATTGAAATTGAATTTTGTCCGGATTTTGCTGACGGACCCTGTATATAATAATCTTTGCGAAGATTGCGTAGCGCTTATACAGAATCTACAACGATAATACTCGTAATGTTTTGGCGGGCTCTGGAAGTCGTATATTTATACGACTTCCTTCCTCCCTTCAGCGAGCCTATCAGCGGCTTTCCTCGGAGAGGGACGCGGGTTTCTACTTCCAAGGCCTCTTTTCCCCGAAAGGCCCCGTAGGGGCGAGGGTTGTCTTCTTCCCTCGCTAGCGAAAGGTCCTCTTGACGAAAGCCAGGCGTGAGAACGCCCGGCTCGGCGCCTCGCTGGCGCGGAGTCTTACATTTTGTTTTAATATGTTCAGATAATTGTATTTATCCATTATTCCTTCTATGAAGACTAAATTCCCGGTGCCGCCAGCTGCCATACACCCCCAGATCATAATTGAGCCACCCCCATGTTTGATAGTAGCACGCAAGTTTTTCATTTCCATCTCGGTATTTGCTTGTCTCCAAACAAAACTGCGTCCGTCTGATCCAAAAACGTTAAATTTTGATTCATCTGAAAATATTATTTTATTCCAAAATGCATTGTCTTTACTAATAAATTCCTTGGCGAATTTTAATCTCTTTTTCTTATTAATATCACTAATGTAAGGCTTCTTTCTGGGAACTCTGGTATGATAATCATTTTCACGTAGTACTCTTCTGCATAGTTCGGAATGTACATCTTTCTTAAAGTTCTCTTTAACTATCGTTGCAAGTTTTGTATCAGAAATCTTTGGATTTTTTTTTATTTCACCGATCAAAGCTCTTTCCTCTCTTTCCGTTAATTTCTTTGGACGGCCTGAACGGTATTTATTTTTTACAGTTCCTTCAGAATTTGATTTTTTAAGAATATAATGTATTGTAGATCTATTTATATTTAATAATTTACTTATTTCACCATACGTTTTTCCTTCATTACGCCACTTGACAATTAATTTTCTATTACATTCAGTAATTTCAGATGTTTTAGGACACATGTTCAATAAATGTAATAGTTCACTCTGAATGCTAGACTATGACTGAGCTGCGCACAGATGACGATTACCAAAAGTAAATATTTATATTCAGTGCCTGGAAAACTTTGTTTTCATTGATTCTTAGAACTCGTTTCTGTGTGTTCAAATACTTTTGTGGCATCGGCAAATTGTATGTTGGTAAGAAATAATTCATAACTACTGTATAGATATTTCGATTTACTTAAAACTTAAACTATATAATCTACAGAGTCATACCTACCTACAATGTTAATAATATTTTTGTAAATATTGTATAATATACTTATTATAATTAATAAAGTATTTTATGGTAAGTGTTCAAATACAGGGTTTTCCAATAAGAGGTGTAATTTTGATATTCAAAGAAAAATGCCATTTTTTGAGATAAATGTAGGAATTAATAAAGTGTTTATTGTGTATATGAACGCAAAGAGAATACAATGATATTATTTAGAATACAAGGTACGTTCTCCTTGAGAGCCGAACGGAGACTGCCTAAGACGTATATCTCACGCGCCTCGCACACACGCTTTAAACACGCGCCTCGCACACAAGCTTTAAGACACGCGCCTCAATAAAGGACCAAGGACAGTTACTCTATATCGAATTATTGATTTTCTCGGTCTCACATTCGGCCATTCTGATCGGGCATCTGACCTCAGATGTCATCTTCGTCGGTGACGTTTTCAAAATCACTGTTTCGATCATCGGACCATGGTTTCATAAAATCTATAGACGTAGACGTCGTCCGCGGCCCCTCGCCTTCTCCCATTTTCTGTACCAAATATCGGTCATTTCGTAACGCTTTTGCAACGCGATAAGGACCCAGAAACTTAGGCGAAAACTTCAATCCGGGGCCTGTTTGTGTTCGCTGAATGGCAACCAGGTCGTTTTCTTTAAATTTCGTAGATGTTTTCCGCCTTCGGTTGAAGCTTTTCTTGTTTTCTGCTTGTATTTTGGCAATCGCGTCTTTTGCCTGACTTCGCAGTTGATTTCGCGCCTCGTTGAAAACGGAAGCAGCATCGTCGTCCAAGATCTTTTTGACATCTGGATCCTCCTTTAATTTCATGCGCACCCCAAACATTAAAGAAAAGGGCGGTATACCTGTACTTCGGTTAGGAATATGATTTAGATATTTTTGCACTCGTTCGACATGCCTGTGCCACGTTTCGGGCTTAGGAAAAGATAACTTTGTAAGCATGGGAATTAAGATTCTGTTTACCCTCTCCACCTGACCGTTTCCTCGTGGCACGCCGGTAACAATCGTAATATGGTCAATTCCTTCTTCCCTACAATAATTTTTGAAATCATGGGCCGTAAACGCTGAACCTCGATCCGAAACGATTCTTCTTGGGTTTCCGAAAATCGTTGCCTGCCTCCGCAAACGGTCGATTACCTCAGTTGTCGTCGTTGATTTCGTCGGGTACAGCCAGACGAATTTTGTAAATGCGTCTATGACAACAAATATGTGCCGATAAGTCTTCTTCGTGGATGGTAGAGGGCCGAGGTGGTCGATGTGATACGTATCAAGAGGTGCTTCCCCTTTCTTGATCGGATGTAGTAAACCTTCCGGTTTACCTGCTTTTCTTTCAGACAGAATACAGAGGACGCAATTACGTATCACGCGGTCGACCTTTCGTCGCATACCTGGAAACCAATAATCCCTTCGGATTAGCTTTTCCGTCTTTTCGGTTGCAAAGTGCCCCTGCTCGTGTGCCTGTCGAATAACACTCGTTTGCATTAGCTTCGGGACAACTATTAACTTTTCTCCGCCAAGACTTTTGTATAATAATCCATTATACACGAGATATTCCTTGGATCGGGTTTGTGCGTCTTCTCTTAGAATTTTCTTGATCTCTTCGTCTTCATCCTGTGCTTGACGCAATTTTGCCAGCAGAGTGGCCTCCTCTTCGTCGATCTGCATTGCTATAGGCAATGGATTGCGACTCAGTGCGTCAACGTGACACATGTTTCTACCTGCGCGATGTTCTATGGTATAATGAAAATCTTGAAGCATCAAGGCCCATCGCGCTACTCGTGGGCACGCATCTTTCTTCTTTACAGTCATCGTGAACGCCTTACAGTCTGTTACGATTTTGAAAGATATACCGATCAAATATACGCGAAACTTTTTGAGCGCTTTCACGATCGCAAGCACCTCTAACTCGTAGCTGTGATATTTTTCTTCCGCGGCACTTGTCTTTCCGCTCGCGAAATATACCGAATGAAATGCCCTATCTACACTATCTTTTTGTAGAAGTATAGCACCGTAGCCTAACGCTGATGCGTCTGTATGTAATTCGGTCTCTGCGGCGGGACTGTATAGTCTTAGGACAGGTTTGGTACTTAAACACGTCTTAAGCTGTTCGAACGCATGCCGCTGTTTTTCCGCGAAACAAAACGGCGCATCTTTCTTTAATATATCCGTCAACGGTTGCGCAATTAACGAATATTGTGCAATAAACTTCCGAAAGTACCCGGTGAGGCCTAGGAAACTCTGTACAGCTCGGACATCTTTCGGCTCTTTAACACTAGATTGCCGGAGGTTGGTTGTATACCTATTTTGCCTGATTGAGTCAATTTGACTCAATCGTCAAAAATGCAGGTTTTTTAAAGTAATAAAATTTTATTACAAATAAACTTTATTCCAAACACTTTTTGCATACATATTTAGTTTTTAAAATACACTTTCCGCATATTTTTTTATTACATTTGCTACAAACGCCCTTGCTTCTGTTTCTGTTGCATGACACTTGTACCTGGCAATTTGCACGGTTTTCAATATTTTGTATATTAGATAAAGTCGAAGTACTTTCGGCTTCATTATCGTAATTGCCGCTTAATTCTTCCGCCAGTTGCAAAACAAATTCTTTTCTTGACATTTGTACTTGAGTCACATCTTTATATATGACCCAAGCATTGATTGCTGCCAAATCTAAAATGTTGTAGAACACGTGAACGGGCCATCTGCGGGAACCTGCTTTGGTACTATATTTTCGCGCCATTTGATCCAGTATATCGACTCCATACTTAGTATTATTATAAAAGGATATAGTTTCCGGGACACGTTTTTCATTTTTTGCAATTCCTACATTTATTTTTTATGAAAAGGAAATAAGTTACGTGTGTCTAAAACGGTGAGTCAATTTGACTCGTATCCGGCAAAATAGGTATAGCACATATGAATTATTGGAAGTAAGGGAGTAGGGAGGAATAGGAATTACTTTTTGTATACCTTTCATTGTTCTATGAAAAACCAAAAAATGATTTAAAAAAAAATGACTTAAAATTGTTATGTATATCACAGTATAAGTGCAAATGAGTCAAATTGACTCGCTCCGGCAATCTAGTGTTAAAGCGCTGAACGGCTTCCGTCTTTCGTTCCGACGGCCTAATTCCACCATCCTCGATTACGTACCCAAGGTACTCGATTCTAGTACGCATAAATTGACACTTTTCCCAATTAATGGTCAGGCCATAAGTACTCGCCGTGTTCAAAACTTTTTCTAACCGATTAAAAGCGTCTTCGTAATCGATCCCTGGTACAATCAGGTCGTCCATATACAGCAGTACAGTACCGTCGCTCACTAGTGGTCTAAAAATAACATTGATAAACTTTTGGAAGACAGCGGGCGAATTGCAAAGCCCAAACGGCATCCGTAAAAATTCGAAGTGCCCGGTAGGAACGACGAAAGCCGTGTACTTTACGCAGTCCTCGTCAACCCGAACGTGAAAAAACCCGTTTTTCAGATCTAACGCGCTAAAAACTCGTTTACCGTGCAACTGGTCAATCTGATCGTCGATAAGCGGGAGCGGATATCTATCTTTTATGACCTTTTCATTTAACTTCCTATAGTCCACACATATACGTGTCGAACCATTCTTCTTACGCACCAAGCCAATCGGGCTTGCGTAATCCGACTGCGAAGGTCTAATAATCCCTTCATTGAGCCATCCTTGTAACTGTACATCGACTTCTCTCCTTTCGTTACATGAAAGTCTTCGCGGCGTTTGATATACCGGAACGTCATCTCGTAATATTATGTTCATTTTTACATCTACCTCGGCCGTTTTGCATGGCCGATAATTCGCGATTACGTTAGTGACTTTCATCTTTAATTCAGGACTTTGAATACTCGATAAATCGACCCGTGACACGGCTTCGACGGTATCAATTCGCAATATTTCCGGAACGTCTGGTGTTATCTCTTTGACTTTAGAAATCTGAACATTTCCTCCCGCTACGCGAACATCCACGCCACGAAGAAAATCATTCCCTATAAGCAAACCGTGTCGTAACAGCGTATCCGAAACTATATGCACATTCACGTCATACTCTGCGTCGTCGATATGCATTTTCACACAAATTTCGCCTAACGTCGTATTATCGTCCGAACCAACACCGCAGAATTTAATTTTACGATCTTTAATTGTAGGCGCGCCCATCTTTACATATTCATCTGCTCGTAACAAAGTGAGGTCACTCCCCGTATCTACTAACGCTGTTATCTCGTGCCCACCTATACGTACATTCTTACATGGTTTTGTCTCACGCGGACGCGTACTATTATTACTAGTCATCGCGACATTTTTTGACGGACACTTTGGGGCGATATGCCCATAATTGCCGCATCGAAAACATTTCGTACCTTCATCCTTCGTCGGGCATTCCGCGCTCACGTGATCTTTACCACCACAATTAAAACACCGTTTTTTTACTTGCGTTTTACTCGTTAGCACTTTCGACTGATCTCTCTTGTCCCTTTGAGTAGGCTTCGATTCCATCTTCATGTTGTTCTTCATAGTCTCGTACTGTAGTAACTTTGTCTTCAATTGGCGAATACTGCTAGCGCTATATAGGATTGCCTTATTCATCTCGTCGTCCTGTATGCCATCGATTACGTACTGTATTACAGCCTGTGTTTCTACGTCTGCTTGTGCTGCTATGTCTAACATCTTGTACATGTACTCGTTATACGTCTCGTCACTTTTCTTTTTCCTCTTTGCGAGTTCTTTATGCACCGTGTGGCTAGTCACTTTATTTGAAAATTCTAATTTCAAAGTAGCTTTAAGCGCTTTCCACGTTTTTCCTGGGCGTTCGTAATTAACAAATAATTTGGCCGACCCGCGTAACAACCGTTTGGCATACACCATCATTTGTAGGTCGTTCCATCCACATAATTCGGCCGTCTCTTCGAATTCTTTAATCCAATGACGAACATTCCTTTCGTCGTCTCCTGTGAAGGTTTCCATCGACTCTTGTACATCTTTGAACGTTAGCGCGTATGTCGCTGAGCTTTCTCGGTCCGCTACACGCGTGCGGTTGCTTCTGCGTGCAACGGTTTCGCTGTTCACATCGTCATCTTCGTCTTCGTCTTCGTCTTCCTCGTTCTTTGCACGGCAAATCACGGTCTCGTTCAACTCTTCATTGTCTAACGTTTCGTCTGCGTCTTTTGCGCCTCCTATCGCAAGGGCCGTCTTTAAACGTTCCGACAATTCCGCCTTGTTGCCTTTCGTCTCTAGTTTACGTCTTTTTAATTCGTCTCTTAATTCATTGACTTTCATTTTGTCCACGCCGTCTGCGGGTTTTCGAATCTCCGTCCCTCTTGAACTTTCAATGCCAGTCCCTTCGCCTTGGGGTAACGCACACGCGATCTCGTCTTCTGACATCGTCACTTAAATAATACTGTTTTTACACCAACCGTCGTCTTTGTACTCACTCCCGATCACTTCACGAAGTTACATCCCGGCTGAGCCCCCAAATATTGTAGGAATTAATAAAGTGTTTATTGTGTATATGAACGCAAAGAGAATACAATGATATTATTTAGAATACAAGGTACGTTCTCCTTGAGAGCCGAACGGAGACTGCCTAAGAGGTATATCTCACGCGCCTCGCACACACGCTTTAAGCACGCGCCTCGCACACAAGCTTTAAGACACGCGCCTCAATAAAGGACCAAGGACAGTTTCTCTATATCGAATTATTGATTTTCTCGGTCTCACATAAATGATCGCATGTTTATTTCATAATAAAGAGGAAGGTATGCCGTTAATAATGAAAAACAACATCAGCCAAATGGCCACCACGACCATGCTTACAGGACCATATCCTTTTCAGGAAATTTTCCATAACCAAATCGCAAAGTGGTTGCCCTATGTCCTCGATAGCCTCACGAATTCCATCTTTGAGGTCTTGAATCGACGCTGGGCTGTTGGCGTAGACCTTATCTTTCACGTGGCCCCAAAGGAAGAAGTCGCAAGGTGTTAAATCACAAGATCTCGGTGACCAATTGTGATCACCTCTTCGAGAGATAACACGGTCAGGAAACTTTTCCCGT
Organism: Cerceris ruficornis; assembly: GCA_963989415.1. NCBI lineage: Eukaryota > Metazoa > Arthropoda > Insecta > Hymenoptera > Crabronidae > Cerceris > Cerceris ruficornis. The sequence goes on from OZ022526.1 coordinate 1,636,691, forward strand.
AAAAGATCAATGGTTTCGTTGCTTGTGTGGCACGTAGCGCCGTCTTGTTGAGAGTAAACGTTGTCCAGATCAATACCATCTAACTCCGGCCATAAAAAATCATTAATCATCTCTCGATAGCGCAATCCATTCACCGTAACTGTTGATCCCACCTCATTTTCGAAAAAGTAAGGTCCAATGACCCCGCCGGACCATAAACCGCACCAAACAGTCACACGTTGAGGATGGAGAGGCTTCTCAACAATAACTCTTGGGTTTTGCGAGCCCCAGATGCGACAATTTTGCTTGTTGACGTAGCCACCGAGGTGGAAATGGGCCTCATCAGTCAAGATGATTTTTCGATGGAATTCCGGATCATTTTCATGCATTTCAAGGACCCAATCAGCAAAGACACGACGTTGTTGATGATCGGCCGGTTTGAGTTCTTGTGTTAACTGACCTTTATAAGCCTTAAGACCCAAGTCTTTATGCAAAATACGGTGTAATGACGTTTGTGGAATGCCCAATTCCAAAGAACGACGAGGAATGGACAAACCTGGGTTTTCCTCAACACTTTGGGCTCCAGCAGCAATATTCTCAGTTGTTCTTGAGCGACGTGCACGAGTTTTATTCTTCACATCACTAACTTGTCCCAACAGCTCGAATTTTTCCACCAATTTCTGTATTGCGGTCCGACAAGGTGCTTCACGACGACCCAAAAATGCTTTAGTTTTGCGAACTGTGACTGCAAAATTTTCACCATTTTTGTAGTGAATTTTAATAATTTTAATGCGTTGTTGCAGCGTGTATCGTTCCATTTTTAGTAATGGCGTAGTTTCTACTTGTCAAATGTCAAAAATAACAGCTTCAAAAGTGACAGCTACCGAAATAGCGGGCTATTCAAAATTACACCTCTTATTGGAAAACCCTTTACAATACTTTCGTGAGTCACTTTCGTAAAACACACTTAACTGGTTATAAAGGATAAAACCTGAAATATTTATTACCATTAAGAACAAAAAAGTGAAATTAAAGGTCTTATCGATGTAATTGGCGATTTGACTCACTTTATTTTTGTAGGTTGTTATAAATTATTTGAATCTTGTACACTATAAACTTACAGAAAATAAATGCACGTTTTTCGTAACGAGGAATTTTTAGCAAAACAATTTTGTGTTAAAATACTTTATTTCTCTAACAATAGAACCTGTGTCGTGTATAGTGGGCGTTATCCGCTGTGAAACAAGTGGCTGCCGTAAATAGACGGCATCAGCCTCTGTGAACTAAAAAGTGACTGCCGTAAATATACGGCACCCGTCGCGAAATGGTTAATTCTGGATAGAGATTTGTTAGATGATTATATATACCGCAACTAAGAGGTATAATCATAGAAATTGTTATGTAATTAGTTCCTGAAACTTTTTTTGATGCTTCTTCAAAACAACAACATTTTTTTTACATCTAATATTGCTATTTCATGAATTATCAGTGGTAATGGAGCATTGCGTAATTTGATTAAAGACCTATTTACTGCATTAGCAACTTCCAAAATTCTGTTGATCATAGCACATCAGCTATTCCAGGAAAGCCGTTTATTTGATCGCCAGAGCCGTCCTTGGAAGAGCTCCGCCTGCTTCCCCTTCCCGTGCGCTCAAGGGCTCGCTGATTGATTTACCTTTCACTTGCCAGGTTCGGACCTATTGGCACGAGCGTGGTGGCATATTGGGGCGACATTCATATCTAACCGCTCGCGCTGAAAAGACATAACATGCGCGTCGATCGTGGAAAACAAAACGACGTGCGTGGCACGTCGACCAAGGTTATTTGTCGAAGAATAGTTTCAGATTGTAACTATTCTTGTTTATTTTCGATCTGCCACTCTGTGCAAATTTCCTGTAGTGTATAAGCAATGTTTTCTGCTGTATGGTTTACATTCAACAGTTCTGTTGCTAAATCAGCATTTTGTAATTGAAAATTTAAATTAATAAAGTGACATGTAACAGTCAGATATGCATCATTATTTTTTGATGTCCATATGTCAGTTGTTAATGCTACGTACTTAACTTTATCTAATATTTGTTTTAATTTATTTGCTGTGTCAGAATACAAAGATTTCATAATATTTTTTCTGATTGTATGTTTACTTGGTATAACATATCTGGGATCTAACCGTTTTAAAAACGTTTTGAAACCTTCGTCATTCACTGTACCAAATCTGCTGCAATTAATAGAGTCAATGTTTTATCTAAATCTCTTTTCCTCTCTGAATTGTTATCATATTCTATTGATCTTTTAAAAAATGGACTTAAAGATTCCATATTGGACTTTGTTGAAACTGACTGAGTGCTTGTACTTGTTCATGCTTCATGTTAGAGATCGTGCGAAGTACATATATGCGATCCGCGCTTCCGAGAAGTCCCTGCGTATGAGTGAGGACTGTTTATCTTTTATTGCGTAGGGCCTATCGGCGCTGGTGACGATTAAGTCAGTCGCAGCAGAACTATCCCCACGTACAGTTTTACCATACATTATTCATTTCAATACATTTAGTTAGTGTTCATAAGCGTTTTATTTTACCTCGATCCACCTCAACCTCCTAACACTTCATACAAATCTTTTTCACTAATTGTGAATGAATGAAATCTTTTTATGTGGTCAGCTAAATTGCTGGTATTACCACTAGTTTTATACTCTTTTCCACAAGTGTTGCATATAGCAAATTTGTTGTTACTACACTTTTTGAAATGGTTCCAGACAAATGAAATCTTTTCTTTTTATTTTGCACATTTTTTTATGAAGATATAAAATCGATGTCATCAGTATCATTATCTTCACTTTCATTTTCCTGTCTTTGCCTTTTTAAATTGAGTTTTCCAAAGTTGTTTTTCTCTATAAAATATTATATTTAACATATTTAAAAAAAATAATATATACAGGGTGTCCCACGCAACTGGAACAGGCTATACCTCCTATACCGCTGGGAATAGAAGAAAATGTTATAAGAAAAAGTTGAATGGCATCAGGCGGTGCATACTAGGCAACTAATTTTATGTACTTTTGTGCATCTGTGCATCAGAAAAATGCAACTGCACTTTTTTTTAAAAAGGAAACCTACATGTTTGACTGCCCCAATCGATGCAGTTTGTTGCGCTCTACATAAAAGTACTAACATACTTATGCCCTAAACTTATTCGTTAAGAAGTTATCGAAGCTAAAAGTTCTCTCAGTTATTGCGGTCGGTCGGCCAGCGTTCCAAAGTACTTACATTACAACAAGTGTTCGAATCTTCCCCCATCGCAGTCCAAGCACTTTCCCATCCGTTTCATGATGTTACGCACCACATTCCTAATGTCCCTTTCCGTAATTTTGGATATTTCGTGCTGTATGAGTTGTCGGAGTTCTTCGACATTACTGATGGGGCGCGAATACACCCTATCTTTCAGATATCCCCATAAAGAGAAGTCGAGGGGTGTGAGGTCCGGTGATGGCAGTGGCCATACGATCGGCCCTCGCGTGCCAATCCATTTCCCTCCATAAGTTTTGTTCAAATGTCTGGCAGCTATCTGCAAGTTGTGTGCTGGAGCACCGTCCTGTTAGAAGTACCTCATGTTTGACCGTTCACTTACAATTAGAGGAATATCTGTATTGTGTAACAGAACTGGTAGGTCGGATTGCAGAAAGTTCAGGTACTTTTGACCGGTCAATGTTCCGTTAAAAAAATGTGGGCCGATAATCCATTTATCAAAAATTCCGCACCAAATGTTCACGCTGTATCGTACCTTGTTATTTGTATTCCTTCTGAGACGCGGCTTTCCAACGGACCACGTATGTTCATTATGTCGATTGAACATTCCATTGTTTGTGAATGTTGCCTCGCCTGTCCACAGAATTTGAAACACAAAGTCTTCATTTCCCTGAATACGCCGTAAAAAATATCGGCCACAATTCGTTCTCCGGACTTCGTCCCCAGGCTGCAATGTTTGCCCAACGGAAGACCGATGAGGATAAAAGTTCTGCGTTTTCATAATGCGTTGAACAGATGATTTGGAGATTCCACACTCTCTAGCTAGATCTCTTACGGACGCATGTGGATTAAATTCGATGTTCGCCAGCACTGCTATCACACTATCTTCGTCTTCAACTATCGGTTTTGGTACGTCTCGTTTTGGTTTGTGGAACGAGCCATATTGGCGTAAATTGGACTCCATTTTGTAAAAGTACGAACGCGTGGGTTGTTGCCGATTGTGATATGTTTCTCGATACGGCATTGCAGTCTCAGTACCATTTTGGTTGCATTTGCAAAACAAATTGAACATATCAACTAATTCGCTATTCATAAATTACACCATTTGGAAACTCTGATTCGACAAACGATCGCACATGGGAACTGTCGCGTCCCGCTTACGTGAGTAGGAAAATCGTGCAGCGTATGTAAAATAAAATGAAAGAATCTTCCTAAGGACGTTTTAGTGAGAGAAGGTGTCGGAATTTGCCGTTACCCGCCTGGGCGGTTCGTTGGCTAGGGACCCGACGTCTCAATAACTTTGTGATTTTTCAACTTTTGAGAAAGCCGAGCAGAGAGTGAAGAAGCAAAATAGGGCCCACTTACATTGTTGTCTTCTCTCTCAGCTCTCTGACGTAGTAGGCGGCTTCTGGTCTTGCAGCGGTCACGCTGCAAGCAGGTATCGAAGAGGGTCGACAGGTACGCCGGTGCGGCGAGTGAGCGGCTATGACGCACTCGATGACGTAGTAGGAGACGGGCCCCTCGAATCAACTATTCGTGAAGCTGAACGGCTCGTACGTCGGTGATGACGTCGGCGTTTGCGGGCAGGCCTCGAATCAGTGGTGCTCTCCTGACTGCTGGTACTGGATTCAGTGGAGATACTGGGATGATCCTCGCGTTGCCGTTTACCAATTGTCGCGAGTCGCGAATTTACGTCCCCAGACAGACTGGAATATTGCAGCAATATTACATTGCAACCTTAAACCTTGCAGAGAATATTGCCGCAACATTGCCGCAACCTTGCTGCAATATTCCTATGTCCGCCTCTTTGTAGCTTGCAGGAATATTGCGGCAATATTGCCGGGAATATTGCAGCAATATTGCGAACGTTGCAGCAATATTGCAGGAACATTGCGAACGTTGCGGGAATATTGCAGGAACATTGCGAACGTTGCAGCAATATTGCGGGAACATTGCGAACGTTGCAGCAATATTGCGGGAATATTGCGAACGTTGCAGCAATATTTAATTAAAACATTTATTTGTGATAATTGTATTTATTCAATAGAAATAACAAATGTAATATTAATTTTGTACTGAGTTTATGATAATATGGTAATTATAACATTTTGGTTATTTCTTCGGAATACCCATAGTTTTCATCCGATGACTGATGTCCTTGATTTTTCGAACGACTTGTTCTGGTTTTTGACTGAGACAGCCATTTTGCAATGGCGTGGTTGATATCTGACGGCGACCATGCCTCCTTCCCAATAATTTGTATACTTTCTGCAAAATAATAAATGCCCAAAGTAGCATATGTGGTGCCGATATGACAATGGTAACTCTTAAACAAAAAAACTTACTTTGTAGCAGCCTCGCCGTCGTTAATGTGCTAAAGCAACGTTTCCTCAAACGTCCGAGCCAACTGAATTGCATCGCAATGTTATCTGCTATCACCTTTGAGCAAAGGGCACATACAGCCATACCCAACTTTCCGTGCCCCATATTGGCTAGGCGTAGAGTCTACAAAACAAAATAAACTTTTGAAAACTCTAAAAAAACATTTCACATTATTAATTAGTGCTCAACACTGAGGGAAAGGTAGTATTTAGCAATATGAACAGCCAGTCACATGCGGGATCAACATGAAATATAAATTCTTTGCTATGATAAAATGAAAAATTAGTGAATATTGTAGCATGCCCATAAGTCGAATGAGCAACTACTCCACCTCAAAAAGAATTAATATTAACGTGCATCATTTTTGGCAATAAATCATTTCGCACCTTTTCTTTGAAAATATGCGTCTGATATTACTAACTCAAGGTCATGAAAAAATTGTTTTACAATTGTTTCACATATCCCAATTATCATCTTCTTACCATTTTTTTGAAGAATAATTTATCCTTCAGTTTGCTCTCAAAACTGATTAAATCACTTTCTGATTTAATTAATGGAAATGTCTCCTAGTCTTCAGACATTTCTCCGTCGCCCTTTGCTTCTTGGGCAATCAATTTTGCTCCTGTCAACGCATCCACTTTCTCATTCAGCTCTTTCACTTCCATAATCAGAGTTGATAGGGCTTTCACAACAAACTTGCGGAAACCTACCAAATAAAAATTACGCATTAGATGAATTCGTATTCCTTTTATTAATATTTTTAGTCATTTACCTAATTCTGAAGTATATGCTTCAGCTGCACTGTCTCTTCCAGTACTGGTAGAGGCAGTATGAACTCTGGTATTTCCATGACCGGTAGTGTTTGCGTTAACTAAAAAGCATTATAAATACATGGATTACATTGTCCTAGGTTACGATCATAATGGTAGCTTCTTTATCACAACTCTTACCTAGGGAATTACTAGGACGCATATTTTCTTTATTTTGGGTTGTCGCAGTATTTGTTCGCACTGGTGTGGACGAATAACAGGGAGGTGGAGATGGCAGCGTTAGGCTGGTGTTTGTTAGTTTTATTTTCTTACTAACATTTCTTATGATCTGCGATTCACTCTCCTCGTCCGACGACAGTATTATCTTCGCCCGTTTCCTCCGCCGCTCCTTCAACTGCATTGCCAGCTCATCTGCGGACAGCTCCTCCGACTCGATGAGGCATGACGTTTCCGCTGCTTCAGCCACCTTCTCTTTCGCCCTCAACCAATTATCTACAAAATATATCATTGAATTACTGAATCTGTCGCAAATAATAAAAGTCAATGAAACTCATTAACCCTTTTAAAGAGGTGCCTATGCGAGAATAACCGGCCGAATTTCAGGGTTTTACTAGGGTTTGGGAAAATGCTCATAAAAACCAAACAAGAAACAATATTTACATGATTCAAAAAGCAGTATATTAAGGACGAAATAGAGAACAAAACAATGACACTAGTTTTTCTATATTCATTGAAAATTATATAAATAACAAAGGTGTAAAAGATCATAAAGAAAGTAAAAGTTGAGTTCTCTCTTACAAAACGTATTTGCACATACAAAAAGCCTTCTTTTCATCATAATTTTATATAGACCATTTAGATACAAACTATATACTTTGCATTTCCAATATATATTGTAATGAATGCAATTAGGTACAAACCAGTACAGTATAAATATATAATATAACTAAATATACAGTATAAATATATAATATATAATATAACTTAGTTTAACTTAGTTTATAGTCGAGGTCCGCTAAGGTTAATATTTTAGACCGTGCTTCGCGCGTCTACATGTTTCGAGCGTCGGGGCGAGAAGAAGGCGATCCGCATGGATCCCTAGGAAAAACAATCGCCGAGCGGCGATTCGCATTTATTCCGTTCGCGACGAAGTCGCTCACAAGGCGCAAGAACGCGCTAACGCCACCGAATAAATGCCTCTGCGTTCGAGAGCATCGAACTGCTTCGACATATTGTAACAAGATAAATAATATTATATAACAAAAATAAAAAATAACTCGAAGGTACACGGTAAGCGGTGGCTCGAGGTGTCTCGGCGCGACCGGTACGCGGGCAAAAGTTTATTTATTTATTACCCATTGTCGTATAGAAAAACTGCGACTTGTAATTGCTTTTTGAGGGTCCGTAGTTTGTCCCTCGGCAGTTCCAATTCGGCATAAGGACTTCCGAGAAATAGCAAACCGCGTGTCGCTACATACTGCTCGCGACCAACTATCGAGGAAAAACTAACTGATCCTACGTCTCGCTGCGGCAATGCGATCTTATTTCGTGAGAGTCTTCAAACAACTGTTTATATAATACGCTATCGACATGAAATGAAATTAGACCATTTATAACGTATTATAAATTTATTTTGAGATAGAGTTCCCCCGCAATGCGAATATTAAAGCGCTACAAGGTGCGGGCCGATATATCGGCTCTAGTAGTGTCGATACATACCATTCGATCCAAAACAACGCTCAACGTTGCACACATCCCAATTGCTGTCTGGGTTAGGCATGGCACCTATTCTAATCATTTTCTCCAACGTACTCGATGACTTTATATGTCCCGGCCACAGGCTTTCGTCCTTTGCCTGATTTAATCACGAAGTTGGAATGACTTGCAGTCCATCCACAAATTGGGCGATTGTATATTTTTTTGCTGCACTCATTGTATTATGATTTATCAAAATGGTACGTCTCGCGCTATTTGAAGAAAATATTCTTCGCCGACACCACTCGCGATGTACAAAAAGTGTACTCTTTAATATGAGTGAAGTTGCAATGTATCACTTCGACTGGCAGCGTAATGATGTGGATGCGAGTTTTAAAAAAACAGCGAGAGAGAGCCGTTGGACATGGCCCTTTTATTGGAGTCCTTCAAGACGTAGGGGTGGTTCGCCCTTTGAGAAGGGGAGTGGAAAATTCCCGAAAAAGAGAGATAACATTCTGCATGTCCGCGGTCCAAACTGCCGCGTACCGTACCTCGACTTGTACGAGGTACGGTACATGGCCGTACCTCGACTTGCACTGTGCTGCACTGTGCACAACGTGCACTGCACGTGGTACGGTTTATGGCCGTACCTAGGTACAGGTCATGCAAAAACTTTCACTTCTTGACAGTCCCAGTCAAAGATTATTATCTTTTGATGAATTAACTTTTATGCACAAGAATGATGTTAGCAAATTTATGTATGTATAAGTTTGAATATTGATTCACAATCAACGATTACAATATATGGAAAACTGTTAGATTCATTTATAATATTTTTACGTGGAACTGTTTTCCAATAGCTTGCAGCGCCACGTAAACGACGTTTAGTTAAATAACATTGATAGAAATCGGCCAAAGTAAATATAAAAATGATTCAAGTTAAAATAAGCAAACCATTGAGTGTTTGCCCCTATAATAGGGTGTATTCAAAATCAGGACGACTTTCTCTACAAGTATGTAAAGATTCAACCAAATCGGTGACCCGAAGGCCGTGCGTTCTCTTTGTTAGTATCACATTTTAATCTTCACTTGCTTGTTTTATAATATTCATTAACGCATTAAGGACCGCAAAGAAATCTGTAAGACATACACCCGAGGCCGCACGTTTCTGGGTAAATTTGTACGTTCAAAAATCATCATAATTTTGTTATTTATGAGGCAATTTTTGCGAAATTTTTAGAAATTGTGAAATAGGATGTATATTAAGCAATTATTAAAAAAAATGGTTTTTAATAATTATTAAATAATTAATAATAATTAATAATAATTAATAATATTATTGATGGGTTTTGAATTAATTCGAAGCCGGCAATTGCACACAAAAATACTTTATTTTACAAACACTCGCTCTTAATTATACTCTTCGCCACGCGGTCGTACCAGCAAGAATAAAAGCAACCGCCGTCTACAACGGTTTTTCCACGCACACGAAATCAGGCGATTTCGCCCGATTTATTCCGACTCGATCTCACACGCTCACACACATACATTCACACAAACACCGAACTCATTTCCAACAATTATATTATAATATATAGGGTCCTATTCTGGTTTAATCCCAGACGAGGAATCAAAGATTATCGATACTCGTCTTCGAATAAACGGAACAGATTCCCTTAGAACTAATTAACAATACCGTAGCCTAGAAACTTAACTGAACGCGCGTAATTAAAACAAATGATTAACTTTATTAACTATATAACAATACAAGACTCTTAAATAATACTAAATAACTGTTGAAACTCAAACTTTATATAAACTTGGAACAGAGGCAATTTATTAATTAAACATAATACAATTCAATATTTAATTTATGACATTTGCCATATTACATTTCTATAGTTATAACAAAAAACAATACAATGTTAACATGTGAATATATCTCGGATTACAGGGCTGTATCCTCAACACCCCCTCTTAATCCGAAGATCAGTTATATAAGAAAAACATTATTCAATTAATGTGACACCAATTCTATCTAAACAATAATTATGTTTTGGTCCACAAAGACTTTTAGTAAATATATCTGCTATCATTTTATCAGTTGACATAATTAGAATCACATGAAATAATTCTATCTGCTGTAGTAAGAGGTATTAAATAATAAAGAAAACGACACTCAAGACACAAAATAACAAAAACAACTAGGCTATATATATATTTAGATAATAGAATAATATTAATAAAGTATAATAATAAAGATAATAATAATAATGATAATAATAATGAAAAATATATAATAATGGTATTAAGAATGGTATTAAGGGTTTCGCATCTGTATAGCTTAGATGCCCGATTCGAACTCTACTGCTTACTGACTGCATCGGAACCGTCGCTAGGCCCCATTTGTATATATTAGAGTAAACACACTTAAAATACCAGGGCTGTGCCTACGCAGTCTACCAAAAATCTTTTCTTTATTAAAGGGGCACTACAGCTCGTCCATCCTGACGGATGATTGCCCTCAATCACTCAGTATATAAAGTAATTCTTAACGGCTAATATGAATTATAAAATACAAAGATATTTAAGGAAGTTACAAAGATATTACAATCTATAGTATGGCTACAATGATACAAACAAAACTTTTACAGCACGTAGTTAATTTATCGGCATACATTGTTCTATTTTCACACTTTTACCCAAGGTTTCATATTTTCTGGAGAAAATATGGTTTCAAAAGGAGTTTGAGTTAACTGATGTCCTTCAGGATCGCATACTACATATCTATCATAATCAAGTACACGTTTTATTTTATACGGCCCTCTAAATTTTGGCAACAATTTTTTATTAACTCCCGGAGTGACATCTACGTTCTTAATCATTACATAGTCTCCTAAGTTATAATTCGTCGGAGTTTTGTGTTTCTTATCATAATAAGTTTTATTATACGCGTTACTTAATTCTAACTTATTTATCGCAGTATCCCTAATAATATCTAAATTTCGTTCATCGGAAAGGTCGTTTTCCAGAATTTCTCGCAAATTATCATTTAAATTTCCAACTTGGTTCGTTTCAAATAACAATTGTGAAGGTGTATCACCGACAGAACGATTAACTGTATTATTAACGGCAAACTCTACTTTCGACAAAACGTCGTTCCAGGAAGTAACGCTATTTGATAACTTCTCGATAACTTCTCGATCTGATGCGATTCGTGCAGGTTCACTAACACCTTGATGTCTGATATTCGTATAATTTAACTGTATTACATCATTTTCCATTGAAATGGGAACATAAAATTGTAATTTACCGTTACATTTCCGATATACTAATCCATTTTGTAATTCAGAAAACATTTCTTTCTGCTCTAATTTTGTACGATTTTCGGTTATTATTGAATCTTTATCTTGTAATAATTCTAAATTAGTTTCAGCAGAATTCTGTTTCTCTGGCTTCACACAACAATCATTAATACAGGTTCTATCACTATTTTGCATTTCGTTATTTAAATCCTCATTAATCTGTACATTCGACAAACAATTCTCTAATGGTTCACAAACATCAATTTGTAATATTTCCGAAGGGTTTTCATCTTCGTTTAATAATTCGCTATTTTTTATAGTTACAGTTTTACTGAAATTAATTATAATCTTATCGTTAGCAATAAAATCACGTCCTAGTAAGCAAGAATAGTTCATAGTAGCTTCCGGTACTACATAAAAATTTATATAAACTTCGCAGTTTTGTACACGAACTCGTTGTTTAAGACGACCTAATACAATAATTTTACTTTTGTTAATGTCTTCAAATTTTACAGTACTATTGTCCTTTTCAATATGAGTAGAAATTGGAATTAATTTTTCACTTAATAAAGATATAGGACTTCCTGTGTCTAATACAGCTGTTGTCTCGACAATATCTAAACAAACGCTTACCGTGTAACTGGGAATAATACTTCTATCAATGTCTACTAAATGAGCGGTGGTATTTTTCGCCGTAACCGGTTGCCGAGAAGAACTTGCACGTTGGGGACACGAGATCTTTTGGTGGTCCATCGCTCCGCATATGTAGCAAGATCCTCGTTCTCGTCTTGGTTTCGGGCAGGAAGGTTTGCTGTGTCCAACCTCGTTGCAATTATGACAGCGTAATATTTTCGATCCATCGGCGGATGTTTGTTGCTTAAAGGTAGGCGATGCCTTCGCTGGGGAATCTTCCCGGTAGACTAAAGTTTTTCCAGCCGGACGCTGAACTTTCGATTTAAGTCTATCGTAAACTGATAGCTTAGCCTTTAATTCTGGCAAGTCGCGTGCTTCATACAGCGATGTTTTGCGATGTACATCGTCTGGAATTCCATCCACAATATATTGGATAAGAGCTTCCGTCTCGATCTTTCCTCTCGAGGCCAACTCCTTCATTATTAAAAAATACTCATGTACGGATTCGTTCCGATTCATTTTCCTTTTAATAAGCATGTCATGTAATAAGGCGCTGTTGATTTTGGACGAGAATTCTTCTAACAGGCGTGACTTTAGCTTCGCCCAAGTAGTTAAACCTTTTTCACCTCTAATAAATAATTTAGCCAAACCTGTTAATGACTTTTTAGCAAACAATAACATCTGTAAGTCGGTCCAACCGAATAGAGTCGCGTTGTCCTCGAAATCCGACATCCACGCCTCGATTGAATAATCATCGCTTCCACTGAATGTTCTAATTGTGTCTTCCACGTCACGGAAACTTAATGTGAATTTCGGCATCCCCGGAGAAAAAGATGCAACCGTCGACGCATCGTCCGATATCGGTTTGTCTTCCTCATCCTCATCCGACTCATCACTTGCTTCGTTCAATAAATTTAAATCTATTAGGTGATGACATATTCGGCGTGCAATCGTCTCTGCATCTCCCGTATAATCGATGCGTAAAATATTGCAGACAGCGGTCAGATCACCCAAATTCAACTCCTTTATCGCCCACGTAATCTTCTGCTTGCATTCGTCCGAATCTTGATGAAACGAAAATCCCGAAAACTCGCGTAAACGGCTTCGATTTTTTCGATCACCGTCTTCACCGAACACAAATTTATGTAATGTCGTGATCGTTTGCTTTGGGGCCTTGGAGATATTTTCTTTTATCCCCGTTATTTGTTGTAACGACAACATATCTGGCACTAATTTACACAATTGTCCACAATAGTAAAAGTACAGTCACAGTAAAATTGTCAGCACAATATTTTAATGATCACTTTAATACAGTTTTAAATTGTCTTTTATCACAATAAGAGTCTTTTATCCGAATAAGAGTCTTTTATTCCACTTCTGATGCTGTAGTAAGGGGTATTAAATAATAAAGAAAACGACACTCAAGACACAAAATAATAAAAACAACTAGGCTATATATATATATATATATATTTAGATAATAGAATAATATTAATAAAGTATAATAATAAAGATAATAATAATAATGATAATAATAATGAAAAATATATAATAATGGTACTAAGAATGGTATTAAGGGTTTCGTATCTGTATAGCTTAGATGCCCGATTCGAACTCTACTGCTTACTGACTGCATCGGAACCGTCGCTAGGCCCCATTTGTATATATTAGAGTAAACACACTTAAAATACCAGGGCTGTGCCTACGCAGTCTACCAAAAATCATTTCTTTATTAAAGGGGCACTACACTGAAAAATCATTATAATTATTATTTTCGAAAAACTCGTTTATAAATGTAACATCTCTTGTAATTATTATCTTTTTCTGAATAGGCATCCAAACTCGATATCCTTTGGATACATCTGATTATCCAACAAGTATTCCTTCATGAGAACGTGCTTCAAATTTACTTTTATTTAATCTTGTATCTAGCACATACACTTTACAGCCAAATGATTTAAAATATGATAAAATTGGGCGCTTACCTGTCCATCTCTTATAAGGAATATCACCTTGTATCGAATTCGACGGACAACGATTTCTTATATAATTGGCTGTATTTACCGCTTCTGCCCAAAAGGAAGGACTAACAAGGAGAACGCACGGCCTTCGGGTCACCGATTTGGTTGAATCTTTGCATACTTGTAGAGAAAGTCGTCCTGATTATGAATATACCCTATTATAGGGGCAAACACTCAATGGTTTTTAAGATATTTACAATTAAAGTTTCATTGCCATATTTAAGTAGAACTGTAGAACGTAACATCAAGAGCTGCCGTGGCGTAGCGGCAACGTTCTGGGTTCGCACAGAAAAGACTAGGGTTTGAATCCAGTCGTGGGTAATTTAAATTTTTTTTTCGAATTTTATACCTTCCAACTACTTATATTTCACACGTAGAGATGCATATTGAATTATGAAGGTTGCGGATTCATCTTGACTTTTACTATGGCTGTGGTAAGAAATCTGACTAACAGAAGAAAGAAACATTCGTTTTCGACGCGCAGCATCGTTCAGACGTTCAGCGAAACTTAAAAGAAAAGGTTGTATAGGAGTCGCCATTACACCCCCCCCCCCCCCCCCCCCCCGCCTAGATTGAAGGTCCGTGTCTTACATCGAAATCGGCAGGCACGACCTTCAACGAAATAACTTACGTAATAAGGAATTACACATGATCGGTAGGAAACATCGTTGTGGTACGTTTGTACCTTTTTGATCCATACCCCGTCGCGTTTCTGCGAATAGGTGGGGCAGTCGGAATGACATCGACGGTTGGTGAGCTTGAACGCAAGGGTTGGGCTTCGTGTATATATCGTACTGATTCGCCATTCTGCGACACGTGGTTAGAACCACCGACATTGTAACAATTATTATACACGTGAGTACAAGGTTTAGTTACCATGCATTTCCAGGGTAGCTGGGGAATATGAAGTTTAAAGAGAGCAATTGTCGCAGTTAGGCCGCAAACTGCGTAGCCCAACGTTTTTAACCAGTACCAAGTTGTCTCTACAGTTGTTAGCGTCCGCTTATGTTTAGCAATTTCCTCAGTTTCTCTTAAAATATCATCAAGATCTTTTCCAGTCTTTCGCAGATCTAAGAGGCCAATATGTGGCGAACTTAAACGCGGAATCTCAACAAGAGGGTCCGGTATCGCAAAACTAGTGTTTGCAATGTATGGAGTGTCCAGCATCAATTTAATTTTGCTCGTGGCGTTGCTAACGTAGTTTAACGTACTTTGAGCGTATACAACCGTATCACTGGTAACACCTGTACATTCGGCATCTAAGGAAATCAGGTGGATTCCTAGTAGACGCTCCTTGGATGTGGTGTGGAGGCAATCGATTTGGAGGATATCCTCTTGCGGTGCAAACACAATCCAGCGTTTATTGTCTGTCAGCTGTAGCCAGGCGGTGCGGGTGATATTCACGTACAGCAAAGCGCAGTTAGACTGGTGGATGTCACTAGGTGTGTTTATAATACTTTCTAAACAGGGATCGTACAATTTAACAAAGTACTTCGGGAATTGGCGTTTACAGACCCGCACATGATTCAGGTTTTTACAATCCTTCAGATATTGTTCGTCTGTGGGTGTGTACATAAGGTGCAGTTGATTTACGAAAACAAAGTCATGAGTCGATGAATAGTATACGAAGGTATTTCCCTGCACGCGTTTAGGTAACGGTATGATACGGAAGGTATCTAATCTATCGATCTCCAGAATGGGGATTTTGATCTCGTATAACTGTAATGTATTGGTGGTAAAGTAGGAATAGAGTTACCGGCAATTACACCGAGAGCGAAGCGTAAGACGATTGACGAAAAGCGTACGGGCACAGTTTCGAATAGTTAGCCAAGCGTGTCACATCTTAGTCTAACTAACAAGGGAACATCCCGAGGTGCCACACGCCGATTTTGATGAAATTTTAGTATGATGTAGTACTCGTTAGAATATTCGACACGTATTGTTTTATATCGGCAATCGTCCACGTTAAAGGGGTGAAAACCGCCCCCAAAGTTGGGGG
This sequence comes from Cerceris ruficornis, assembly GCA_963989415.1. Taxonomy (NCBI): domain Eukaryota; kingdom Metazoa; phylum Arthropoda; class Insecta; order Hymenoptera; family Crabronidae; genus Cerceris; species Cerceris ruficornis. Next base: position 1,652,719 of record OZ022526.1, read on the forward strand.
CCAAAAGTGTATTTCGTTGAATACCTTGGAAACTATGAGAGATAGAGCATTTGCGTAAATTAACGAAATTGGCGCCTTAGCATTACGAATTTAACGGCATAATTTCTTTTCCAAAATCTCCATTTGTTTAAACAATATGTTGAAAAATAACATATTTTCGGCAGTTTTACCACTTTAATGTTATTCAATTTTCTTGAATATTTTTTTGTAAAAACTACATTTCCTATACAAAATTACGGATAAATAGGAATTTCGATTTTTTCATCAACAAAAAAGTTATTACATATGAGATTTTATCGTTCGACGCGCGAAATAGAGTCCCTACACGAGTCGTTCCTTGTTCATAACTGTTCGAATAGCAATTCCTTGTTCGAATAGCAATTCTTGCTCTGTTTCCACTTCTATATATCCACTAACCTTATACCTCTTAATTAAATCTATAATCGTGTTCGCTAATTCAATGTCCATAGCACATACCGGCGATGTTCTTTCGTCATTACTACAATTATAAGTTTCAATTAAAATATTGATAATATTCATAGGATTTACTGCCATGACTGCAAATCTACACTGCTTTAATTTTGCAATGAACAATGTAAAATAATAAAGAATAGCAGAAAAATTGCAATTTTGGTTTTTAACAAAGATACTTACTGTAAATTATTACCGCAAGAAGCTATTAGCGCTTTCCAAAATCTTCGCAATAGCAAAAACTCTTTCGTCAGCATACGAATGTTGATGCGAATAGAATTCGACAAATATTAAACACTCACTATTATATATACCTTAAAGACGATGACGTATCGACTTTACCATGTCTGTCATTGGTTATTAGTATAATAGTTAAATCCCACCCTCTTTTTCCTCGCGAAGAGGAAATTTCCGAAGTATGTTGTAAAAATGGGAAAGATCCCTGAAATTTGTCATCAGGTGAAAGCCTGTGATTTTCGTAACGCATAGACAAAGAGTTATAATCTTTGACATTTCTAACAATAAGCAGGCCGAAGCTGTAGATTCGTGAAGTGCGATAGACATACACCTCGGCTACTTCTCATTGTTGGTGAGCGGTCGCTACTTTTTCTATAAGCATTTTACACTCCATTCTTGTTGTTTCATTTATTTGTTCACACCGTGCCGACCTGGGAATGTCCCTCCATAAACCGCGCGCAGTGCTGCAGCCGGAAATTATATCGCATTAAAGTAACGGAAAATTCTTTTCTTTTTGTTAGCAACGAATGGTTATCGGTAAAATCAATTTATTTACAAATTACCGGGGAGTTATGAACAAGGAACGACTCGTGTAGTGACTCTATTTCGCGCGTCGAACGATAAAATCTCATATGTAATAACTTTTTTGTTGATGAAAAAATCGAAATTCCTATTTATCCGTAATTTTGTATAGGAAATGTAGTTTTTACAAAAAAATATTCAAGAAAATTGAATAACATTAAAGTGGTAAAACTGCCGAAAATATGTTATTTTTCAACATATTGTTTAAACAAATGGAGATTTTGCAAAAGAAATTATGCCGTTAAATTCGTAATGCAAAAGCGCTAATTTCGTCAATTTACGCAAATGCTCTATCTCTCATAGTTTCCAAGATATTCAACGAAATACACTTTTGGCCCCCAACTTTGGGGGCGGTTTTCACCCCTTTAACGTGGACGATTGCCGATATAAAAAAATACGTGTCGAATATTCTAACGAGTACTACATCATACTAAAATTTCATCAAAATCGGCGTGTGGCACCTCGGGATGTTCCCTTGTAAGTAAAATTTAAATAAAAGTAGTCGTAAGGAAGTCGGCGTATAGTTATTACAAACCTACGGTTCGACGGACATTACAATAACAACCTTTCTTTACTTACTACTACGGTTATTCTACTTATACTTAAATATTCGTAATAATTATGCTCCGAAATTGACATCGGCATTCTCTTGGATCCTTTTTCCATCCGGATTTTTTCGAGCTCTTCTTTGAGACCTTCGGGATCGACTAGTAGGGTATTAATTTCACCGATCCGAGCCATCATAATTGATAGAGCGAGGCTATCGATAGTGTGTCTGTATTCAGAAATATAAACTTCGGTCTGTGCAATAACTTCGTCTATCGCGGACTGCTTCAATTGTTCTATTAATTCGTGTTGCATTTCCGTGGAGCGTTGAAAAAGTTTAGAGAGATCTGCGTCTAGTGCCTCTAGTTTATTTTTATACTGCTCAATGATATTATTAGCATCAGTTAACACCAGTTTAATAATCTGTGTCTGGTTCTTAAATAGCTCACTCATGTGTGTATTGTCTTCGCGAACTTTATCAATTTCGTTGTTATAATAAATAGCGTCGGAACTGCTGAGTGTGCCAAATAGTGTTTTACTAATTTCGCCGACGAAGTCGAATACTCCTCGTTTTTGACGTTCCACGTTGATCGTGAGCCCCAGAACGTGTGTGAAGTTAGCATCTCAAGTGTCAGCATCTCACAAATAAACTGCATATAAAATGGCATCCCGTATAGTTCTACAGTTCTCAACCAGTTTCAACAATAGTTCCGTCGATTTTATTATCGAAACCGCATTTTGAAAAAAGAGATGCTAACTTCACAAACCGAATCGCAGCATCTCATCGGATTTCACAATTTTGAGGGTACCAGAGGCGAAATTAACCGTTTGCGTACCACGAGCCACTTTCGCGCTCTTCAGATTTTGTGTCGAGAAAAGCCAGGACATTTGGCCGAAACAGACAATTGACGGCTCACCCGTAATTTGTAGAAACGCGCTCAGTCTTTCAGACGCATATTATACGTCGCGCGTCGCATCGCTGTCAGTAATCCAATTTGTATTTTATTGTTACCTATTCTAAATTAATAGTATATAAATATATATATATATTTTCATTCATAACTTTTTTTATGTATTGCATATATATATAGTATATTTTTCGTAAAATATGTTATAAATTAAAAATATGAAAAAATTGAAAAGCAAATAATATTTTATTGGAAGTAACTTATGTAAAACATTGATGTTTATGATAACATGTTGGATGAACTCCCTTTTCACATTGTACACAAATCAGATTCGATCTTGTTCTCTTATTTTTAGTGCTACACACTACGCAATTCCGTAAGTTGCGTTGTGGCAACTTTACTAAACGTAGCCTATTTTCGTCTAAAAAATCACGTTGAAAAACTTGTACCCTCCTCTCTTTCATCCATTCACGCCCAATATCAAAAATAATTCGCGAAATAAAATCTAACCGGGTCATTACTCTATAATTCGCATTTTGTTTATAAATAATATAAGCATTCAAAACCATGCGGTTCATAATATTGAAAGCAACCTTTTTCCAGTATTTTACAGTTCTACGTTCATCAAGATATGTGTATAACATTTTATCAGATTCGTCTACTACACCTCCCATGAAGGTATTGTACGAGTGAATGATAGCAGGTTTTGCTGAATGCCTTTCTCTACCGTGTCTTTTCTTTGTTATCGTCACATTTTTTTCTTCGCATTTAGTTGAAATTAGTATTACTGGTTTTTTAACGCTTTTCTTTTCACGATACGCACAAAGGAGCACATTATTATCTTTGAAATATTTCGGTTCATTTACATTAACTGTTTTCAAGTGATCGGGAATACATTTTTTGTTTCGTCTGATAGTTCCGGTTAAATAAGTATTGTTGGAATATAAATATCTTGCTAATTCAATACTACTAAAAAAGTTGTCAACAAAGACGTGATATCCTTGATGTAGACAATTACTTTCATTTAATAAATTTATCACGACATTATATCCTAGTCCAAACGTATTTTTGTCACTATTATTTCTTGATTTTGCGCCCAAGTAACAATAAAATGTTAAACAATATTTCGAAACGGCATCGCATAACATCCAAAATTTTATCCCCCAGCGATGATGTTTTTTGTTTGGCAAGTAATGAGTTATACTCGAATGACATAACGTCCCAACTAAGGATTCGTCGATTGATAATTCCTTGTGAGGTGTATAATATAATTTAAAAACTCTGTTAGCGTGTTTAACAAGGGGTTCAAATCTCACACAGGGGTCGTAATTAGGATGACTAGGTGGAAAACACAAAGAACTATCAACCAAATGAAAATACTTTAAAATTTCTTGAAATCTATTTCTTGAAAACATTTTCTTGAACCATGGTATCTGCCGTGCATTTTTGCTCCAATATGAAGTTATACTGGGTCTTCTTGTAATGCCCATTTCTAGAATCATTGCTATGAATGCTTTCAACTCCAATTCAGTAACTGGTGTCCATTTCTGTAATTTAGACAAATCTGATGGTTCAAGAAGACTCCTCGAATATTCCGCGTAATTATTAGTCTCGGTAACCATTAGTGACAATAGTTCTGAATCAAAAAAGAGGTCAAAGTATTGAATCGGTTTGCTCCAATTAGAAAAATTGCATTCAGCTTCAGAATTATCGATATTTTCTTCGGGTTTTCTGAGCAAGTCCTCTGCACATGAATTATCGTGTGTCGAAAAATCGCTATCACTTTGCGAGCTACTGAAAATACGTTTCTTGCTCTTCCTAACAGGAATGGTGTCAGAGTCATCGGTGTCACTCGGGCAACTTGGATTTCCGTTTACGCTTGTAATTTTAGTTTTTCGGCTCATTATAGCTCCTTAGGGTTAAAATAAATTAATTTTAAAAATTACTCAATAAACCTCAGCTAACACCACACTTACCTTCTGCTTTATTTCGTCTAATAATTTCTAGAAAGACACGGTTATTAGCAATGATGATCGCACTTTTACAACACAACGTCCGTTCTCTTTGCCACTTGCATAAAGAATGATGGTATAAAAAAAAAAACACGAGAAGCGCGGCCCCGTTGTTTACCGCATTAACCGTTTGCGTACCACGAGCCACTTTCGCGCTCTTCGGCTTTTTTCGACACGTAACCAAAGGAGCGCTATCGCGATCTTCGGCTTTTTTCGACACATAGTCGAAAGAGCGCGATCGCGATCTTCGGCTTTTTTCGATCGTGTTTTTTCAAAACCCTCTGGTACGCAAACGGTTAAAAAAGTTCTACATCCTAAACTTATTCTGCACATAGTTCTACCGGGTTGAAGTAATAAGGATCCCATATATGGGTGAGATGCTGGGTTATAACTAGGGTTCCTGCTTAGTAGGAAGGACTTAAATGATGACAGGAAGTCCCTTACACAAGTTCCGAAAAAGTTTTATTCGTCAAACCTCGCAAAAAATTATGGTTCACTATTAATAATTAATTAGAGATCGAACATTGCAAATCTTTATTTCTTTATTGTCAACTCTTTTCACCTGTGAAAGTGTACAAAATGAGATGCGGCTTAATTGTTTTTTTGGCGTTGACACGGTCATGAGTTGGTCCTATGTCATTACATTCGTGCCAAAACATGCCAGACTTTGCGTATCCTATGTAATGTCCAGCTGACCAATGTGCGGCACCTGCTAGACAGTAGATTTTGTTTTGTATGGTCACATTATTCGCTATGGATTCTAATGTGTGATTTAGATGTTCATTCCTGTTAGTATATCGATCGTCAGTTACTTCACTTGTATCGATAATTAGGTGTGGTCCATATTCGATGTTTTCTTCGAGCAGTCGTTTGCAATTTCGGCACGTTCGCTGTGTTTCGCGCCCGTCATCGACTGCTTGCTGCATGGAACCAAAACCGTGCCACAAGATTACATCGATGTTGATTCCGTAAATGATATTTTGATGTTGTACTTTGTATCCACATTGACAGGCAACTTTTGTCTTACAACTCGGTATGTCGCTGAAAATTATATTGCGCCAAGTGAGCTACATTACACTCGCTATCCATTTGTTTTATCTTCCTAGTGAAAGAGTGCATTTCAAAGAGTCCTGTTTTCGATAATATTTCAGCTCGCTCTCGGTAATCTGATGCCGAGATTTTCTGCTTTTCCGCTAATATTTTCCGAGCCAGTTGGACAGTTTGATTGATACACAACTCCAATGATTTAAAATACACTTCATTCGATGCCATTGCGTTTATTACTAATTGGAAAAGCGTATCGAAAGCGCATGTTCTTTTCAAATTCAGCCGGAGATCACCCATAATAACAGGCTGGCAGAACAGACCGTTTCTGAACAGCGGAAGTTTTGGAACTTGTGTATTTTTCACATAATCCCATTCTGGACACTTGTCCAAATACGAGGACTTACGTATATTTTTCTTGGCCGGAGATTCTTTTGATTCTGCGATCAGTTTTGATTCCTTTTCAGCTTTTCCACGCCAACTTCACGGAAATTCCAAATGCTGCACTCACTGGTATTCTCCGGTGGATTGTCCTCATCATCGGTATTGTCGCCGATATCTTGCGACGAGTTTTGCTTGTACCTTTTTGTTTGTTTCAGTTGTCCAGGGGTACTTGAAAAATTGTTCCCAATGTCTTCGCATTGCTGGTTGATAGGTGTTTGAACTTCTCGTTTTTGTTGCTCGTTGGAGGCGAATTCGTTGGTGGCGTCATCGATTTCGGATTCTTCAGCAAATTGAAAACATCGGTCAGTTGCATCTTCACGAATGGTGCCTTCTTCTTCTGGTCCTTTTTTCGAGATTTGCGGCAGATCATGTGGATTGGAAGCGAATTTAATTTTGCCATCGAGGTAGTCTAAATGCTGTAGTGCAAACTTATCGATACGCATCGGCAATTTTCCTTTAAAGGCACGACCTTTCAAATCTGCAAGCTCCGCTTCTACCGACGCAGACGTTGCGACTTTTTCACCTTTGCCGAAATGACGTCGCATAATGTTGGTCCAAAGTGGCAAAAAAGGGAGCATCTGTTTTTTTACACGTTGGGCGAAAGCAGAATTGAATAATGCATTTATTACACTTCCTTCTTTCGATATTTTTCCAATAGCTTCTGCCTTTAAATATGTGGAATTTGCCCACATGGTCCAATCCGTATCGATCGCGTCATTTTCCACATCGCTATCCTCGGTTGTCTCCATATCAATCTTTTCCATATTGCTCTCTATTTCCTTTAAGTTGACTCCTTTTGTACCGTGATCTTGAATAAGTCGCGGTACGTTACGCTTCGAATTAACGAGACGTAACTTGTTTTGAGTGTTTTTATTGAACAAAGAGAAATTATTTAAATATGTACAAAAACTTAACAATTCGGGTTGAGAAAATGTAAGCGCTTGAAGACTGTTATGAAAAGACTGATCGTGATGATGGAAAAAATAATACTGGCGAAAGCGGCGAGAAAATGATAAAAGCTGGAAGTTCTCCCCTCCAAGGAATTTGGAAAATAAGGGCCTGAGGTTTTCGTGGTAGGGTGAGTAATTTGCCAATCGTCGTACACCGCGACGACGGAAGGGCGGTTACCACCATCGCGACGCCTTTTGAGTGGTGGAGAATTTCCTTGGAGGGAAGAATGTCCGTGGAAATCCCGGTGGATGAGACATCGTCCAAATCCGCCCCCTCTCGAAGATGCAGAGGTCGAAAGTAACGGGACTCACCATGTGTTTGCCCCGTGAGCGACCGCGAGGTGTCCGCTCCTACGGACGACCCGGCGACGTTCTTTGTTTATGCGGGGTGAAAAAGGGCAAGCTTGGACGACGTTCAAGGTTTATTGCACGGCTATGCTATTGAAATGGAAGATTAAATTTCTGAATGTCTAAACACCAGATGGGTCCGGTCGAGTTCCCGGAAAAGGACTCGTGGAAAATTAAAATTGTTTCTTTTCAAAAATAGCCATGGGTCTGCTCGTGCAATAAACCTTTTGAAAGGTCTTTAACACATTGAAGACGAACTGCGTACTGGGCATCGGATTTGAAATGTAATTAAGAAATTCCATGAAAAAGGACAGCTTTGTGAAAGTGAATAGAATAAATTTGAAAGACGTCTTCAATCTGTTAAGGTTTAAGAATGAAACCGAACACCTTTTATGACGTTGGTCAAGGCTTGCATCTGCATTTCAGATGGTACTGCTTTCCCCTCGGCCGTGACGCCAATCGATTCACTTAATGCTACAGCAAGCAATGATTCGATGTAAGATGTTACATTTTCGAAGTTATCCATTTGGTAAATTTGGCAAATACAACGCATATAGAATCTGCGTGGTGCAATCACCGTCACGTTTAGGCATTTCCATCGGGCCACCATTGCGACAAAATGGCTCACATCCAGTCTCATATATGTTGCCGGAACTTCAAAAAATCCTCGCACAACACAATTGAAACATTTTTGTAGATATTCTTGCAAATCGTTGCATTTGCCAAATTCTTGAGCAACGGCATTAACCAAAGCTCGCCCGAAATCGCATACGACAATAGGCGGCCGGGGCACACCTTTGATCAGAATAAACTTCAAAAAGTGCGCTATTATGAACGATCGTTGATCAGCAGACACCATTTGAAATACGGGGACACTACCCTCTTTTGTAACCACCATACATTGATATAAAAACACGTGAGGATCGTGCGTATTTAATCGTTTTGCGATTCCTCCAGTTGCGTCAATCGTTAGAATGCAATCTGGATTGTGTCGGCATCTTGCAGTGTAAATTTGCTGTTGTTCAGGCAACCAGTAGAAGCAATAGAAGGGCAGTAAGCTTATACTGTGTATGGAACCCGCGAATTTGCCATTCTTTGCTTCGTTCAACAAGTTAAGGGGCGGATTTGCTGATTCCAACCCGTGCAATTTCAATAATTGCTGCTCTTTTGCTTTTCGAAGTGTGGCTGCGTGTGGTACGATACGGAGATTTTTACCTCCGAATGTTTTCATTTGTTGGGCCGCCTCGCGTTGAAAAGTGACAGCGTCTTTCCTCTGTTCTATTAATTGATTGGCTACTTTTTCACGACGTTTACCTCTTAACTGTCGTTTTTTCGTGCCTTCGTGCAGAGCAGGTCGAATGTTTTCAATATCACATAAAAATCTGACGTCCACATCCTTTGCTGCTACTTTTTGCAATTGACCGGTCATTTTCGCTTTGCACTCGACGCAGTAACCAATAAATTTCGCATAGCATGCTGCAGTAGCCGATGGAGTTACCAAATTATTTTTAAATGAAAAGACGCAGACAATCGATCCATGTCGCTGACATATACGTTCCGCAATGATGTCACACCATCCTTCTTGAAATTTCCAGTATGTACGTCCACTGGAAATTTTTTTTTGGTGTCATTTCTGACCACTTGTGAGTTGATACAACCAATTTTATTTGTTTGGAGAATACACTGTCCGACAAAGACGCATTCGTATCATTTTGCAGAGCTAAGCTTAAAGAGCTAGTGTCAGCATTATCCACATTTCCTGTTTCTATTTTCAAACTTTTGAGTATCATTGTTCGGAATCCGTTACGATCCTCGTTGACAATAGTATATACATGACGCGGCTGAATAAGCGATCCACGTAGTGCCATACGGTTGGCAACACGTACATATAATGAATTTATCGGTGGTAAAATTTTGCCATAAGCATCCACAGTTATGCAATCTTGTTGTAACAAAATTTCCTGCAGTATAATCTTGTTGTACGGCATTTTTACACTGCACGATTTGTATCTTGAGCTCGAAGGCGCGATAAGTCTCGCTTCAACTTAATGAACCGTGCCGAATTATTTTTTGATAGTTTATTGTAAAAAAAACTGATTCACTATTTAACAGTATTTTAAACTTGGTTGAATACCAAAATAGTCACGGCAGAATAATTGCAAACTAGTTGAATGATTGATAATTGAAGTACTAGTGAAATGTACGAGTGGTTCAGATGTTTGTTGGTCCAAGATAAATGATTACTAATTATGTTTTTAAAATTCCGGAAAAATGTAATGTTCGTCCCCTTCCAAAGACCTTGACATGCTCTAATGAAGGAAAAGAAATTGGGCGTAACTATCCCCTCCGTGAATTCAAGGAGTGAGATTGACTTCCTTGGAGGGGAATCGCGGATTTTCCCAAATTACGAGGTGTCGTCCGCGCTTGCCATCCCTCCAGACGAGAAGGGCCTAGAGGTAACGGGACTCGTCATGTGGTGAACACCTGGGTGACTGTGAGTGCACCGTCACCTCGAGTGTCCAGGCAAATTTTATTGCAAAGTTTATTGCAGGTTGATTGTTATTGAGAAATACGGATTAGTCTAACATCAAAAGGGACCTTTAGTCCACTCTAGCTGAATTCTCAGAAGGCGAATTCAGCGAATTCGGCAAGTATTTCTCAAAAATAACTATGACCGGAACGCGCCATAAACCTTTTAAATTACTTCTTAATACATTGAAGACGGATGTTTTGCAATGAACTTCGAGTTTTAAAGATACAATGAAAGGGTATAGCCGGATAAGGAAGGCAAAAGTGCTCCCAAAGATAATTAACCTTGAAGATAATACCGTTCGATAGGGCTCTTTCCTTCTTGCAAAATTTTAACCCGGTACCCTACCGTAAGGGCAGTTAAGGGGTAAAACGTGTTTTACAGTTTTTGCTCGATTTCTCCCGTTTCGCTTGATAGAAAATACTGAAAAAATCACAGATATTGTACCCAATGGTGTGCATACATTGGAATTTTTTCAGATCTTTCGGCTGGAAAACCGGTTTTTAAAAAATCAAAAAAGTTTATAAACATTAATTTTTTATTGAAAATATGAAGTGACCACTTCGATATTTTTACATATAGTTGCACTGTACCCTAATTAATAATTCCGTAATTTTTTCTAATTTTCTTGCCGGTGACAAATCAGTCAAAAAAATTAAAAAACCAACAATTGTTTATATTTTTTGCTAACTTATTAGTGTGACCGCGTTTAAATTTTCACAACTTTTCAAATTCGCTATAAATAATTAACTGTAATTTTTTTAGATTTTCCGCAAAAGCATATCATAATAATTAAAATGAAAAACCGATGTTTAAAAGGGGTACATGCACTTGGATGATTGAAGTATTTCATTTTTTGCACGATCATTATACGCAATATCCACTATTTTACAAGAAATATTTTAATGTGCTTGGTATTTATTATCAGGTTGTTTTGGAGCAATGTTGATCTTCGCTTTTATGGAAACGGAGCAGCACGTATTTCATCTGACAATGAGTTCAGAAGGCCCACTAATTCTCTCCGTTAAAAAATAAAAATAAAAAGTATTGTTCGTTAGTGATAATCGTTAAAGATTTTTACATTTGTAAAGTAAATTAATGAATGTTAGTGAATCACTCTTATCTTAAATATGTAATTGGTTTTGCATGAAGAACTGTTTAGCGCGTATTTCAGTCTTTATCGCTGTCGTTGTTAATTACCGGATTTACACGTTCAACATTAACGATTTTTAGGTAAATAAAAGACTGGTAAAAAGTAATACTATACCTATACCCTCATTAAGACAAAGTCTAAAGGGAACAGCCGGTACCGGCTTACTTCATCCGTGAAACTCGATGTCTACAGGTTTTATGATGCGTCAATTACTATTGGAAACTGTTGGAGAAACTCCAAATTATTACTTCTCGCATGAAAAATAAAAAGTCGTGAAAGGTAATGCAGGTATACCCTCATTAGGGCAAAATCTAAAGGGGAGAGCAGGTACGTGCTATCTACCTTCAGATACTCTCGTAATTATTAATTAGTTTGTGTAGTAATAAATTGCGGAGAACAAAATAACTTAAATTACTCGTTCGAAGCCTCAACCTGAAATGCGCTATTGCCTTATGTACAGGGTGTAAAAAAATTAATGATCATGGCTTTAAGGGTTTGTTCTACACCTCTGGATCGATGAAGATTTGCGAAAAAAAGCGGCCGCAAAATTTCGGGAGAAGGTAGCAAAATTTGTTGTTTGGGCTCGTTGTATTCCTCTTGTTACGTAGATAAAATGTCTGGGAGGAACCATGGGTCAGAAACGAACCGTTCTCTCGCAAATTAACTTTTAATTCGGCCTTTTCGATTAAAATTTCGCCCATATGACAGCCTTCGAGTCATCGACCTTTCGGAAGGAAACACATGAGATACCCTTGCTACCTCCAATAGTTGAAATAGAGGCAACATAACTAAAAAGAGAGAAAATGACTAGAAAATGTCAATGACTTGTGTTCGGTGTTGGGTTCGCTCAAGGGCCCACCCGGCGAGAAGAGCATAAACACACTTCTCTCCTGGTTCGGCGATACAGTGCCTTATTTTCTAGCTTCGTTTACGTCGCCTCTACTTTAACTAACGGCGAAATTTTAATCGGAAGACCCAATTAAAAGTTACTTTGCGGGAGAACAGTTCGTTTCTGACCCATGGTTCCGCTCAGACATTTTACCTACGTGACAAGATGAATACGATGAGCTAATTAAAAAAATTTGCTATCCTTTCCGGAATTTTGCGGCAAGTTTTTTTTCGCTAATCTCCATCGATCCAGAGGTGTAGAACAACCCCTGAAAGCCATGACAAATATTTTTGAAACACCCTATACATACATATCCGACTGACTTCGTCGCTAGGCAAAACGACCCGGCGCGGCGCACGGTGGTCCAGAATGTGTATTTAGCTGGACAAAAGTCAAAAAGTCGATTTTGGAATTTCGATTTTTTTGTATATATCGATTCCTAAATGTCCATCGACCTCAGAAACGGAAAAATTTTTGAAATCGGATAAAAATTGTAGTTACAACAAACGCTTAAAGTTGAAACTTTTTCTGGAAGCCTTTTTCTATCGAAAACCACGTTGTCTTCTTTCTAACATTCTGCCGAAACTATGCAATATTTTTTAATAATTATTGTTTCTATTTGAAGAGCATTCTTCCACGATAAAAATTCACGTGTCAAACATAAAATTATTGTTTGTAGTTTATTCAAAAATTAATGTAGAAAACATGAAAAAAATCGTCGAAATTTTATATTTTGCAGATAAAATCTAAAAAGTCCCACTAGATCCCACTCTCTAATTAACGACACTGTTTTCTGTGATCCTTCCCCTGAACGATCCTGTAAAAAATTAATCCGCTCGGATCCGCTTCAGACGGATTTTTATTGTTTAAAGTGTCGCGCGCACCTCGGCAAGGCGCTGCCGCGGGACTGTGTCATAAACTTTCGGCAGATCTAACAATGAAGAACGCAGGTAGACGCACGAAATCTTTGCAGAAATAACTTCTATATAGTATGAGGAATATATGTGGAAAGTTTTAGCCGAATACCTTTCGATACTTTTAAGTTAATTAATTTTTAAGTAATTTTTTGCGTGACCAGCTAAATTCACGCACCTCGCGCAGTTTTCCATCTTTTTCAAATCGTCACCACGGGCTCAAAACACATCGGATTTAGTTAAAAATTGGTATTCTATTATTTTTTGGGTTGCTGATTACGAATCTGAACTCAAAAATTTTAAAAACAAAATGACGCTTGATATATAGAGGGTAGCTATGTTGAAAAATTGCTAACTTCATAATGGAAAAACTAAAGAGTACCACCAGGGAACTTCGAAAATATTTAGTTTAAACTGTATAGAAATTGATTTGACAAAATTTGACTACATTTACCTGCACTTTTCGTTCATATTCCTTCCTAAAGTGTATGTAACGGAGACCAGGTGTAGAGACCCAATGGGTCACGCGGTCAGTAAATTCCAGAATTTCTTCTAGATACAGTGCAATAAAATGTAAACCTCTTTAGCATTAATAAAGACGGAGAATTCTAAAGCGTCACTTTTATTATTTCATCGCTTTTATTGCCAGGTTGCGAGCAAAGAGGAATGAGCTGGGTTAACCGATTGAAAGAGAATCCTATTGTTAACGGTGCAGGGTTCACTTAAAAGTATCGAAAGGTATTCGGGTAAAACTTTCCACATATATTCCTCATACTACATATATGTAGGAATGGGCGGTGCAGAGGTATGTGATGAACGTTACACCGATTGTATTTCTACGTTAATATATTTAAAAACTAATATAAAAAGGAATGACTAACAATACAATTCGCATTGGAAACACTTCTCGTAGCTGTTTCACCTTCATTTTATCAATTTGTTCTTCTGATAAATTGGTGATCTCTTCGTGAACCGTCCTATTAATGATAGTTTGGTCACCTTCTTCGTCGGAACTCTGTCTTCTCGAGTCTTGATCTTGAAGTGCTTCCGCCATCTTCACAACTTTTACAACTTTACAACTTGAACTTGCAACTTAACAACTTTTACTTTTGTATTGTCGTTGTCTTCACTTTTATTATTTTTTTAAATCCCGGACGAGCCCCCAAATGTAGGAATGGGCGGTGCAGAGGTATGTGATGAACGTTACACCGATTGTATTTCTACGTTAATATATTTAAAAACTAATATAAAAAGGAATGACTAACAATACAATTCGCATTGGAAACACTTCTCGTTCACTCGATCGTTCGTCGTCGACTGATCTTCAGTCACTCACGCACACACTCTCTCATTCTTACATGCATTCTTTCATCTGTTCCGACCCCAACGATACTGTTTCACCACACGCACGATTCACTCACGCACAGACTCCTACATATATAGAAGTTATTTCTACAAAGACTTCGTGTTTCTACCTGCGTTCTTCATTGTTATAACTGCCAAAGTTTATGACACAGTCCCGCGGCAGCGCCTTGCCGAGGTGCGCGCGACACTTTAAACAATAAAAATCCGTCTGAAGCGGATCCGAGCGGATTAATTTTTTACAGGATCGTTCAGGGGAAGGATCACAGAAAACAGTGTCGTTAATTAGAGAGTGGGATCTAGTGGGATTTTTTAGATTTTATCTGCAAAATATAAAATTTCGACGATTTTTTTCATGTTTTCAACATTAATTTTTGAATAAACTACAAACAATAATTTTATGTACGACGCGTGAATTTTTATTGTGGAAGAATGCTCTTCAAATAGAAACAATAATTAGTAAAAAATATTTCATAGTTTCTCTAGACACTCTATTTCGCGTTTTCGTAAAGGACATATAGTTTCTATAAACAAATTCTCAAGAAAATTCATTAGCATTAAGGGGGAAAAACTAAAAAAAAATCGAATTTTTCATATATTGTTTAAAGAAATTGAGATTTTGCAAAATAAATTTTACCATTTTCTTGATTATTGATAGACGCCAATTTCGTCAATTTACGTAAATGTAAAATATACTTTAATATACTTTATTATATAGAAATATATACCTTTATACTTTATTATAGAAATATACTTTAGAGTCCCAACTTTGGGGGTGGTTTTCACCCCTTTAACGCTGACGATTGCCGATAAAAAAAATATGTGTCGAATATTTTAACGAGTACTACATCATACTAAAATTTCATCAAAATAGGCGGCTGGCACCTCGGGATGTTCCCTTGTAAACAGGAACCCTAGTTATAACCCAGCATCTCACCCATGTATGGATCCTTATTACTTTAACCCAGTAGAACTATGGGCAGAATAAGTTTAGGATGTAGAACTTTTTTAATTTCGCCTCTGGTACCCTCAAAATTGTGAAATCCGATGAGATGCTGCGATTCGGTTTGCGAAGTTAGCATCTCTTTTTCAAAATGCGGTTTCGATAATAAAATCGACGGAACTATTGTTGAAACTGGTCGAGAACTGTAGAACTATACGGGATGCCATTTTATATGCAGTTTATTTGTGAGATGCTGACACTTGAGATGCTAACTTCACACATGCAGCCCCAGACTAGAGAATAATCTTACGCGATCGCGGATAGTCAGTGTGAGTTGCTCGTTTATAGTTTTTAGGAGTGGTTTACCGCTGCAATTATGGGAACATCTATGGTGTAGCTCAATGAGACCCGCAGTGAGACTTTGTTCGAGTTCTGGTAGTTGACCCAAATCGAAATAGGATATCAATTTCCACTCTTCGTGGAAAAGTCGGTTTTCGCCCAGGTCTTCAAGGTAATACCCAAGTAAGGCCGTAAGGGTTTGTATCCCATAGCTACTCGTTGCTGGGAAACCCTGTACAATTAGGGACATCAACCTGTAATACATTAACATTAGCGTATTTACATCGGTTAGCGTGAATGATAATATCTCTATTTTTTCTCCTAATCTTATAGTTTACGTCGGACATTTTGTCAATGACCTGATATGGCCCTTCGAATGGACTCGATAAACTGCCTGCTTTGTCGTGATTTTCCCTCGTTATCCAGACAAAATCGCCTGGTTTAAAGTCAACGGGTCTACTGATACGATCGTACTGTTCTTTCGTCTTGTTCTTACTATGAATTAGTCTTTCTCGTGCCTCTTGACGGATCGTTTGACACTTAGCGCGCAATTCATTCGAATACTTAGAATACACTTTTAAATGGCTACTGTTAAATTGTGAAATGGGCAGCGGTTCTTTTCCGAAAACCAGCTCGTATGGGGTGAAACCCGTATTTTCGTGAACGGAAGAATTGTAGTTTAGTGTAGCGAGTTCGACTAGTTCATCCCAGTTCATCTGGTTATCGTCTGCTAGAGTCCTCAAGTAATCTTTTAAAACATGATGACTCCGCTCTAGACTACCATTACTCTGAGGATGGAAGGATGTTGTAGTGATGTGATTTATCCTGAATAATTTCTCGAATTCTTTCATCAACTCGCTTGTAAAATTGCTACCGTTATCCGTTAGGATATTCGCGGGACTGCCCATTATGGAGATATAATTTTTTACGAAGGTATCGATAACCGTCTGCGCCTGATAATTGGGTATCGGTTTGGCGAATAAAACCTTTGTCAGGTTGTCCTGTACTGTCAGAATATACTTATTTCCATTCTTCGTACAAGGAAGCGGCTGTACAATATCCATGGAGATTTTGTCATTGAATGTCTTTGGGGTGTCGGTGATTACCATTGGCATCCTCGTCGGTCTGTGATCACTTTTGTTCTTCTTGCAAATCGGGCAATGCTTTACAAATTCTATGATTTCGCTATACATGTTCGGCCAATAGAATCTGGAAGCGACTCTCCTATATGTTCGTTTTTCCCCTCCATGTCCTCCTACACGGCTTCCGTGATTCTCCTTTATTATTTGTTGTTTTTCCTGCTCGCTTTCGGGGACCAACACGTGGTTTGCTTTAAGATAGATGTTCACGTCCGATCCTCCAAAAAGGGAGCATATAATTTCCTTCAAGCGTGGCGTGTTCCCGCAGAAAGTTTCTTGTAAATCGACCAAGTCTATCGCTACATCTTTTACCTCGTGTGCCACGATGAAGTTTCTGGCTTCTTCCAATAGTTTTGCGTAGTCGTCGACTGTAGCGTGCGGTGTCATCTCGATGAGAATACGTGGAGTATCATCTTGATCGACTGCAATTACCCGGTTTTCTTCCCCTATATTCTGGTACACGGCCACAGCCTCGTCCGGAATGTCAGCTACCATCGCGATGTTTTTTCTCCATCTTATGTCTGGCACTTCCGATGTGACCATGACGAGGTTTCTCAAAAGAGCGTCGGCATTTGTATTCAATTTCCCCTTCTTGTAAATTATTTGATAATCGTACTCTTCTAGTGTGATTCTCCACCGCATCAGCTTTGAGCTGGGATCCTTATTTTTCATTAACCACTGAAGCGGCTGATGATCGGTCACTATTTTAAATTTTCTGCCGTACAAGTAGGGCCTAAAATGTTTGACTGCCCACACGATAGCTAGTAATTCCTTTTCGGTTGTACTGTAGTTTTTCTCAGCCGAGTTTAGAGTGCGGCTGGTATAAGACACAGGTAAGTCTTTGCCGATAGCGCCTTGTGAAAGTACAGCCCCGATAACTTCGTTGGATGCGTCGGTCGTCAGTATGAATTCACGGCTGAAATCTGGATATTGTAATATTGGCTCTTTGCAAAGCTCTTCGCGGATGGTTTCGAACGCTCGCTGCTGTTCTGGAGCAAATTCAAAGGTGACGTCCTTCTTCAGTAGAATAGTAAGGGGTTTAGTTTTCTTGCTGAATTCTTTGATAAATCGGCGGTAGTATCCGGCTAATCCCAAAAACTGTTTGATATTTTTTTGTGTCCTGGGTATTGGAAATCCCTTTACGGCGCGGATTTTTTCTGGATTGGGTTTCACACCCTCCTTGGTTATTACGTGGCCCAGATACTGCAGTTCGTCCTTGAGGTACTCGCATTTGTCGGGCTGTAATTTTAACCCAGTTTCGGAAAAGCGTTCAAATAGTCTTTTCAGTTTCTTATTGTGTTCCTCTATTGATTCCCCGTATACTACGACGTCATCTAGGTAAACGAAACAAGTTGTCCCTACAAGTCCGCGTAGGGCATTGTCGATCATACGCTGGAAGGTTGCGGGTGCGTTTTTGAGCCCAAACGGCATACGGGCAAATTCAAAATGTCCGTCTGGCGTGCTGAACGCTGTTTTCGCCTTTGAATTTTGACTGACTGGAATCTGGTGAAACCCACTTGCAAGGTCAAATGCGGAAAAATATTGGGATCGTCCTATCTGATCTAGAATTTCCTCGATATTCGGCAATGGGTATGCGTCCTGGACTGTCTTATCGTTAATTTTCCTATAGTCTATGACTATTCTCCATTTCTTTTGACCGCTTGCATCGGCTTTCTTTGGAACTACTCATAAGGGTGAGTTATACGGAGATTGCGACGGTTCAATTATACCCTTACTTAGCATATCTGCTACCTGCCTTTTTATTTCCTCTTGGTGCACTGGCGGATAGCGATATTGTTTAACATTGACTGGGGTTTCGTCAATGGTTTCAATTTTATGCTCTGCGAGTCCCGTACATGGCAGAGGGTCGCCCGGTAATGCGAATATGTGTTGGTGCGAATCTATTATGTCCCAGAGGCTGGATTTCAGTCTTTCATTGAGGATGTGATTGAGGCGCGTGTTTTCCTTCAGTAACTTGGAACGGTCTGAACTATATGTTGTTCGAACGCTAAATACTGGTTCCCTTTTCGGTAGTGTAAATATGATGCGTCTATTTTCTATGTCTACGAGTGCGTGCTCCTGTTCTAAAAACGGTCTACCAATTATTGCTTCTTCTTCGAGTGGCAAATCATTCGGTACAATAGCAAAAGTGTGCTGTTTATCATTTATGTCGATTCGGCACTCACGGGTGCATATTAGTGGTTTGTTTATTATCCCGATGAGTTGATTGATTGCTGATCGAGAGGGTAGATTTCGCGTGAACTTCTCTTTAATTAAATTTATTCCTGCTCCGGTGTCAGCAAGACATCTAATTTTGTGACCGTTGCACAATTTTATTGACAATATGGCTCCTGGATTTCGTTCGTTGCTGACTGTGTATACTCTGGCGCTGGCCATTCTTTGTCCGTTTCCATTGTCCGGGTCTCTGCGTATTTTACCTGGTCCGGTGGTCGGAGAGACGTTGTACCGTTCCGAAAATTTGACTGAGGTACACGTTTGGGACAGTCTCTACTAACATGAGCTTTACTGCCGCAATTACGACACCCTGATTGTATAACAGTGGGTGGTCTGTGTTGTGGTCCTAACATTGCCGGTCGTTGTAAAACATGCGAATTCCTTGGTGGCGGAAAGTTTGCTGGTCTTGAGGGATAAAATTTACGATAGAAGTCTCTAGTTGCGATTTCTTCTCTTTCAACTTCTAATCCGTAGTTCTGTGCCTCCTTTAAATTTTTCGGTCTATATGCTTGAAGTTTGTCGCGGATACTAGTCGTAAGTCCCCGAATATATTGTGGCAGAGCTATTCTATCCTCGTTTGCAAATAGTATTGTTGTATGCGCGTGCGGGGTAGATGGATCATTAATCACGGTCCGTTTCAAATTTCTGTGCGCGGTATTAAATCGACGATTATAAACTTTTACTTCGTCTCCTCCCTGGATACACTGACTCCGTTCAAGTACGGCTAGATCGTAGCTTTTAATACACCCGTATTCGTTCCGCAAAGCCGTTATCAGATCTCCTATTGTTCTTAATTCTAACCCGTCAATGGCTTGTCTCGCTTCCCGCACTATTCGTTTCGTGACGATCAAACGGATAAACCTATTATGGAGTTCCTCTGGAAGACTGTTCAATGAAAGTTTTAGTTCTGTTATGAACGTTTCTACAGATATGTTATGACCGTCGAATTCCGTAATAATTTCTAATTCGTCTCGTAAGTCGCGCGTCGATGTTCTTCTATGTGACCTTTCTGAGGACTCGTCTTCAGAAGTGTCGTCGTTTAGGGTGTGCGCATCGTTGCCTCTATTGTTCGAATTTGATTCGTTTACATTGCTTTCTGTTTTGTGCTTTATACTTCTCAACTCGCTTTGTATATTTGCCATTTGTACGGCGAGATTCTGAATCATTTCTACGAGGTTAAGTTCTTGGTTCGCGTGGTTTGCCATTTCTATCGATTCTAATCCGAAAGAATTTTCAATATCTTCTGAATTTACCGACGATTGATTGTTCGATGTTTAACGAAATTTTGGAGCATTACTCACACAAGTATTTGCTTCTGTTCCATCTGGCCTCGACCGAAGAAGGACAGTTTGTTCGCTACGGTTTCGTTGCTTCCCACCAGGCGTTGTCCTCAGCCTGTGGATTCGGATGTTGTACCCCTCGGGGCGGCTTCGGGAAGAAGTCAATTTCGAGAGCGTCTTTACGTTACTACTCACGCGTATCCCACCGCTGCCACCAATTTTTGTTGTACCGGCCTTTTGACACTAACTGTTCTACTTCGAGATACGCAGAGTAAGTGGTTCGTAGAGAATAATTATACTCGAATTTCACCAACTATCCAAATACTTTATTTAAAAAAAAGGTCGTAGCTACTTTAAATCTAACCTGCACGAGTGACTATGGGGACGTGCCGGAGGGTCCTTGGATGCGTTCTTGTATAGGGAAGAAGTGTGGGAAAATCAGGATGGGAGGAAAAGGTTTTTCTGGGAAGGAGTCTGCGGAATTTTGGGAGGTTCTATCAGCTGGGGTCTGATTTATAGGTTTCTTGGGATTTTGGGAAAAACCTTCCGATTGGAAAACTGCGACAGTGGGAGTGGTACAAAAGGTCCTCTGTCACCCGTAATTTATAGCGGTCCCAAAAGTGGCCGCGCTGGTCTTAGGACGGGGTAGGCGAAGGAAAGAAAAGAAAAGATTGTATAGGAGTCGCCATTACAATATATCCATATGTATTATTTCCAGTACAGTTGTCTTCTTGCATCTTATGTAACACTAATGTAGGAACGGAATTTTTCCTACGCTCAAATAGTATTAATTTTGGAATTAGTGAGTGTGGATGGAGTGTAAATAAGCGAGAGTGGATGTTTGAAGCACGTGATTTGGAAGGCTACGGATGTCAGGGCTAGCATGAATGTTTAGTCTGTAGAGAAAGAGAAAATGAGTGAGTGCAACAGAGAACGCATGCTGTGAGAAAGACGAAGAATGCATGCTGTGAGAAAGAGGATCGAGGGTGGATGCGAGCGTGGATTTTTGGGAAGAGGCAGTTGTGGAGTTGAGTTCATAGAGTCAAGTTGAGTGGAGATATACAGAGTGGAGATTTAGAGCGTTAGAGTTATTTTAGTATTGTTTAGAGTATTGTATTTCCTATATTTAATAAAGTTAATCATTTGTTTTTTTAATTACACGCGTTCAGTTAAGTTTCTAGGCTACGGTATTGTTGATTAATTCTAAGGGCATCTGTTCCGTTTATTCGAAGACGAGCATCGATAGTCTTTGATTGCTCGTCTGAGATTAAACCAGAATAAGACCCTATACTAATTTATGAAATAAAGCAGCTTTCCTAGGAGAACCTTTTGACTGGTAAATCTCGATTAATTTATTCCAAACTTCATGAGAAGTGCATAAATTATTTACCTGTCTTAATTCGGAAGATTTCATAGCCAAAATCAAATCAGCTTTTGCCATTGCATCAGCTTCGTCCCAAGCTTCCGCTGCTTTACGAGAATTTTCGTTACCGACTTGTACTTCCGGTCTCACACATTTACCGCAAACATATTTCCAAGTTTTATTCCGTATGAGCCATGCTTCCATATGTATTTTCCACGTCTTATAATTACTTTGGATAATGCCTCAATCTTAGGAACTGAATAATTCATCTTCTTCTTAATGAGTGCACAGTCAAAATTTAAATCAAATAAATAATTATACAATATTTATGCACTCTGGGCCCATAACCTGTTGAAACTCAAACTTTATATAAACTTACAACAGAGGCAATTTATTAATTAAACATAATACAATTCAATATTTAATGTATTACATTTTCCATATTACATTTCTATAGTTATAACAAAAAACAATACAATGTTAACATGTGAATATGTGAGAAATTAAGCTTGTATATTTCCAGAAAGTGTTTTAACAATTTTCATGTCTTACAATTTTCCATCAGAATATCAAGATAGCAACTTAAAGCTGAGGGTAATA
Source organism: Cerceris ruficornis (assembly GCA_963989415.1). Lineage (NCBI taxonomy): Eukaryota > Metazoa > Arthropoda > Insecta > Hymenoptera > Crabronidae > Cerceris > Cerceris ruficornis. The sequence continues at coordinate 1,675,008 of OZ022526.1, forward strand.
CTAATACTTGTAAGAGATACTTAGCGAGAGGAGTGTTACTTTCTCACAGTTCGATTTAGGATCGACTGACCCGTAACGCGCGATGCCCCTCGCCTTGCTCTCACACACACCCGCCGGTTACACTCATACTAGGCATACCTTACAAATATATCTCGGATTACAGGGCTGTATCCTCAACAATAACTCTAACTCTGAATTTATCTCTAATGTTCTCTCCACTCACGCTATGACTATCGCTCTGTAAAACTCTCCACTCTGTATATCTCAACTCAACTCCGTGTTCTGAACTCAACTGACTCTTTCCGAAATTCACGCTCGCATCCACCCTCGACATTCTTTCTCACAGCATGCATTTTTCGTCTTTCACACAGCATGCGTTCTCTGTTGCACTCACTCATTTTCTCTTTATCTACAGACTAAACATTCATGCTAGCCTTGACATCCGTCGCCTTCCAAATCACGTACTCTAAACATCCACTCTCGCCTATATACAAACCATCCACACTCACTAATTCTAGAAATTAATACTATTTATGCGTAGGAAAAATTCCGTTCCTACAAATATATTATAATATATTATTAATAATAAAAATAATAAAAATATTGCCACTGCAATATTGCGGCAATTTTGCGGCAATGTTCCCGCTGCAATATTGCCACTGCAATGTTGCAGCAATGTTGCTGCAATATTGGCAATATTATGCAAGATTCGCAATATTGCTGCAATATTCCAGTCTGTCTGGGTCGTTGGAGATTGAATTTGAATCGCGGTTTCGCGGCGCGGAGAAAGGAATAAGTCTCCAGGGGAGAGACTCGTCGATTGCTTTGGTAGATAAAAAAATGAAATGAAATTGGTAAAGGGTAGGGAATATGTGAGAGGTCGATGAGGTTAAAATTTGGAGGAATAACGGGAATATTCGTGAGAGGTTGGTCGATGCCGAGGAAAGGGTCGAAAGGTGCTGGAGCTTGATGAAAGAGATATAAAAGACGACGGAGTTGCAAATCGCGGCCGCCTCTTCGCGGTCAACTAGGCATAAGGATTTGAAATGATTCTAAAAGGAATTGAAAATGAAATGTAGGAAAATTTTCTGATTACCCAGAATCATCCGTGGAGTACAGACAGTGCGCGGTATCGTCGCGTGCGATCTGGTCCACGGGGAGAAACTTGAAATAGACAGTAGACGAGACAATACACTGGCACTTTCTTGTCTGCACGGTAAAGTCGCATGGACAAGTGCGTCTCAGTGCATTGAATCGTCGGATCGATGGATACACAATCGGCAGGTTCTCGAAGACTCAGTTGAGAATGAGGGATCCGCTGTCGACTGCGTTTAAGGTTAAGAGGTTTGAACGTAGGATTTGATGAACTCGAAGGTTAAATTTAAGAGAAATAGTTGAACTGGAATTAGGAAATAGTACTCGAGGAGACACTCACTTGCTAGTCTGACTTTTAAATAAAACAAAAATATATTCTAAAGATAATTTGAAATACACTTGGTTACACTTATACTTTTAACTTAATTGAATTAGTACTACGATGCGGCGAAGAGCTTCGTTACGATTTGGTACGACGATTTAGAAATAGTAACGACTTGGTAAGAATTTGAACTTGTACTCCAGACTTAGAATACTCTATCGCTTCTGCTCTGACGTGTCTCTGACGAGATAAAAATCACTTCTCGCCGAATTCTAATTCACACTGCTCTCCGTATTTTTTTTTTTTTTTTATATAATGACTGAGTCGAGGCGCCTGTTGCACTAGGAATGTGGGAGACTGAGATCTTCCACACGTAGTGCCAGCGACTCGGTGGGAAGCCCCTGTGAGCGAGGGCCCACTTATCATCCAATGGAGGTATGACTGGTGTTACCAATTGATGTAAGGGCACTATGATTGGTGAAAAAGTGTGTTGGCACAGGAAAGTTTCAAAAACCTGTGTGGTAGAAAATAGAGTACTGTAACGGTCGTATTTAAATAAGGCCGGTGGATGTTCGTGGGTTGGGCCCGAAAACTCGAAAGTAAGACGGGTCCGTGTAGAAACTCTGGATCACGGAGGCCGGGGTGGCGTTTCCGTGTAGGCTGCGTCTTCTTCGGGACTGATGTCTCGGTGTTGACGGTAGCGCCTCGTAGGAGTGCCGGTGCCGCGAAGGCTGCGTCTGCTCCGTACGAGGGTTACTGTTGTTCCTTGACGAGAGTCCAGTAAGACCCTCTGGTGGACGAGGGGTGCCGGTACCGCGTAGGTTGCGTCTTCCCCAAGGTCCGTCTCCTTCTGTTGCTTGACAGTAGCGTCTCGTAGGAGAGTCGATGCCGCGAAGGCTGCGTCTGCTCCGTACGAGGGCTACTATTCTTCCTTGTTGCGAGAGTGCAGGAAGACTCTCTGGTGGACGAGGGGTTTAGTTACCGCGAAGGTCACCTCTTCCCCAAGGTCCGTCACTCCTGGTGTTTGACAGTAGCGTCTCGTAGGAGAGTCGGTGCCGCGAAGGCTGCGTCTGCTCCGTACGAGGGCTACTGTTCTTCCTTATTGCGAGAGTGCAGGAAGACTCTCTGGTGTTTGACAGTAGCGTCTCGTAGGAGTGTCGGTGCCGCGAAGGCTACTATTCTTCCTTATTGCGAGAGTGCAGGAAGACTCTGCCTGTTTCCGGGAAAAGTGCCTCCTTATATTCCTCTTTCCGCTTCCGGGCCTGACCAATCAGGGTCGTCCTCGGAGGGAAGAGGGTAAGGCCGGGTGGAGGGGCGAGGGCCCTCAGCGGCAGGTACCTGGCACTTTCCCGTACTTGAGGTCATTTTTAATGCTGTCGCGTTACAATACAGGATTAAAGGCTTCTAGCAATGGAGTAAGACGAGAATACTGGGTAGTGTGTTAAGGTGAGATAGAATTAGTACAAATGTAAAGATAGAGTTTTGGACGCGCATGCGTCGTCCCTAATAATTAGGGCGAGCAGCAGCCAGCAGAGCTTATCTGGTAAGCGGGAATGAAATTCTGGCGACGTATGGAAGGCTGTCTGGAGTGAAATTTCCCGTGACCCGGACCAGGGGATTTTCATGGTTGGATACATTGAATTCACAGAGCATTTTGGTAATAAATTTGTCCAGCAGGGGGACCCGAGCAAGTTGCTGCACGTCCCAGGTGGAGATACGCGGGTGCTTGTTCAGGATAATTTTTAAGATTTTAGATTGAACTGTTTGGGTTTTTTTCTGATCTGAGCGAGATAGTAGGTTCCACCAGAGTATGGAACCGTAAGTAAGGATAGGTCTTTTTTTTTTTTTCTTTTCTTTAACGAGGAGGTGCATTTACGCCCCCCCCCCCCCCCCCCCCCCCCCCCGATTGATACGGGGGGAGTGTGGGACTCGCCGGGTGTGAGGCACCCGGAATACCTACTAAAACCACTCCTCTTCTCTGCACCATAACTTCCCCTCTGCGGGTATCCGCAATTAAGCTTTCATCCGGAGTGGGTACTTGGCTTCGTCGTCCTCCACCATATCCGACAAAAAACCTCCACCTTATATTTCCTTTAGACATATCTTATAAATAACACATAACGTATCTTATAAATAACATATAGGACGGTAACAATAAATAAATAAATAGATAAATAGGACAGACAGACAGACAATTACAAATTTGACAAAATAAATAATAATAAATAAATAAATAATAAATAATTAATTAATTAAATAATAAATCAAATTTAAATAACATCATAGTAGTCATCCGGTAAAATAATGATAAATAAATAGTAATAAATAACTATTTAAATACCCCTATTCGTGTGCCCACCCACCCCCATCCTTCTTTCTATGTCCCTTTCTTTATCCTCTTTCCTTTTCATAATCTCCTTCACGAATTCCATCATCGCATCCCATTCTTCCTTCCCTTCCCTCATAATTTTTGTGATGTTCTCTACTTTAACCTCCCTCCCTTTTAGTTTATCCTTTAGCCTCGTCCTTAATTCCCTAAACTCTTCGCATTCTACTAACGTGTGTCGAGCGTCGTCCTTCTTATCACAACCGTACCAGCACATGCCACTGTCTGATTTCCCTATCCTTTCTCTAAATGCATTAAAGCATCCGTGCCCTGTAAGTATTTGGGTCATGTGATAGTCTAATTTTCCATGGCCCCTATCCTTCCACCCCTCTATATCTCCTATTATTTTTCTAGTCCACCCCGCCTCTCTTTCCCATATCCCCTTCCACTCCTTCCAGATGTCTTTCTCTTCCCATTTCTTCTCCTCCTCCCTTTCTTTTCTATTCCTCTCTTTATCCCTTTCTTCCTGTGAACTCTCCGTTTCCTCTTCTCCTTCTTTTTCCCTATTTTTATTGTTGTCTCCTCATAGGATTCTCCTTTTACCCCTTAACCTCATCTTCTCCTTTTCCCACCTTCTAGCCCTCCACTTTATTTTAATTTCTAGTGGGGGTATTCCGGTGATTGCACATAAGGCGTACCTACCCGCCGTTTTGTACGCCCTAGCCACCCTTCCCAACGCTAACCTCTGTACCCTCCTTATTTCCTTTTGGTTATCTTCCCATTTGACTTCCTCCCCCCATATTCCTGCCCCGTACATGATTACTGCCTCCATGATCCTGTAATATGCTTCTCTTGCATTCGTCCCTGGGCCTCCTACGTTCGCAGTTATTCTCCTAATCTCTTCTATTACTCTTACTCTTCCCTGCCACTCTCTTTATATGTTTCTTGAACCTCTCTCCTTTCTCGAAATCCAGCCCCAAATATCTAATATCCTTCCCTATGTATACCTCCGCCTCTCCTACCCTCACTTTAGTCCCTTCCTCTATCACTTTCCTATGTATTGTACAAATCTTTGTCTTGTGTCCTGCAATCGTTAATCCCATGTCCTTCATAACTGGTCCTATCCTATTATTAACCGCCTCTTCTATATCCTTCTTTAGTCCTATCAGTGTTTTTCCTTGTCCCATTATCAGTAGGTCGTCCGCATATCCAATTATATCGATTCCAGCAGGTAACTCCACTTCCAGAATCCTATCATATGCTATGTTCCACAAAATCGGGCCAGCACCGACCCTTGTGGAACTCCTCTTTCCATTTCTATAGTCACCTCTCCCCTAACACTATCATACATAATTCTTCTTCCTTCTAGGTAATCCCTTATTATTTCTTCCATTTCCCTCGAG